>PVJD01005722.1:0-110546 GCA_004026545.1 Mormoops blainvillei
ACAGGTCTCCAAAAGGATGTGCCCACCCAAGGACACACAAGACAACTCACCGAGGGGAGGGAAGAAATAGACATTTATTCATTCTTTTTTCTTCATATAGAAAAAAATTGTGCATTACTGACACTGGGGTACATAGTGACCACAGTCTATGTGTAAAGTGTATTTTAAGTGTGCTCACGCTTCACATTTTTTGGAAGGCGTACACAGTTCAAAACATGTGGAAACCAGTGGTGCCTGGCAGCGTCTGCATCAGATGGAGTTTGCTCTGAGTCCGGGCTCTGGTACTGTCCCCTGGGTGACCCTGGGCGGTGGTCAGCCTCTTAACACTCATTTCCTTGCTTACAGGAGGAACTTGGCAGAAGACCCCCTCGCCTAAGACGAGCTGAGACAGAGCAGCGCAAACCCGGCACCTGGAACACGCGGAGCCCGGGAGCAGCTGGTTTTATTACCATTGGTACCAATTATTACTAAGATCATCACTGTCACGGGTCAGGCCACTCCATGCCTAACGGCACAAGTGGAAGTCCTCCAGGTGGCTCCCAACTCAGCCGAAGCCTCTCATGTGGCACTTCTTCACCCACTTTCAGTTCCGAATCCAGGACCCTTGAAGCAGCACAGCCAATCCGATGGACAGGCAACCTTCCAGAATGACCCTCCACTTCTGATTTGATCCAAAGAAAGCAGACGTCACACGCACACGCCCTCCTTCTTGTCTGCTTCCACCTGGCGGTGGGGTTGGGGTCAAGGCCTCAGCACGATGTCCTGCAGCTCAAGTCTGACCCGAGAGGGGACCCCGCCAACTTAAAAGCTGCCCTATGTCCATTCTGTGGTTTGGCCACGCCTACCCTGTCCTGAATAGCCCCTGATGCAGAGACAGACACAGAGGCTGAAGGGGCAGAGAGAGCGGGAGCCACAGCTGGGACCCGAGTCGGAAGGAAGCACACCTGAGAGGCCCAGGTGTCCCTGCGCAGTTAGGCCGACCTGACGTTACCACCAGCCTTCCTCCCCACGGGCCAGCCGCGTGACCTTGGCTAATTGACTCCACTTCCCTGCTCCAGCTGGGATAACGCCAGCTGACGTTTACACATAAACTTCCAAATCTCAGTAGCTTGGCATAATTCCCTTTCATTTACATTTGCGTTCCACGGCTGTGCTCCACGCCCTGATCTGGGGGCCCAGCCCCGATCCATCAGGGACCCCACGTCCCCTCAGGCCTCGGAGTTCTCCGCACACCACAAACAGATGGCGGGAGAGTGGAGATGGTACATTTCAATGCAAGGAGAGTTGGGAAATGCATTCCCTGGCTGGCAGCCACTCCTCAGCAATGACAGAACCATTCTATAGAGGGCAGGGCAGATTTGGGGGGATGGTTACCTACCCACCACCCTCTCTGGGCCACGGTTTCTTCATTAGTAAACTGGGGATGATGGTAAAAATGCCTGGTTCACATGATTGGCATGCAAATTAAATGGCAATCAAGCCATCATTATTAGCTGCTATTGCTGATGCCGGGAATTAGGCCTTGGTAGGATCTACCGAAGTTGGAAGGCTGCACCTGAGGCTGGGTTCTGGGGCTCAGGAAGCCACTCAGGTGCAAAGCCCCAGGTGAAGAAGTTATTTTTAACAGCCTGCATCTGAACGCAGGTACTTCACCTCGCTGTCTGGCACCCTGCCCTTTCTACCCGATGTGTGCTTGTGTGTTTGTCCCACGCACACTTTGGCATGTCTGCTGTCCTGGTGGCTGCCCCGTCCTCCCGCCCCCACCGTGGCACCTCTCCCTCCCTCGTCTCTGTCCCCTCTGGGTCTCTGGCCCACGACCTGACCGCTGGCTCTGGCTGTGTATTGGCCGCTGTGGTAACCCCAGTGCTCCCAGCCTTACCTCAAATTCTGCCCGGACACAGCCCTGCCCTCGGGGGCCAGACCCCGTACCGCGTGGGTGGCCGGTTTCTTGAACTGGTCTGAATTCAACATGAATTCACATGTGAAATGGTTTTTTTTGTTGTTGTTCTTGTTTTTGTAATCACTCCCTTCCTACACTCTTTCCCATCACTTAATGACATCTGGGGCAGATTTCATAACATTTCAGTCACTTTCAGTAACCAGAACAGTCCAGTCGGTTTCACATGTCAACTTCACACGCAGTTTAAAGATCTGTCCTCCCCGCCTCCTGCCCACAACAACACTGGCTGGGGGACCGCAGGGGGCGGGGACCAGGGCCATTCTCCCTTCCTCCTCCTTTCTGGCTGCTGGGTTTCTCACCTTTAGAATCCATTCAGGAAGGAAAGGTTTGAAAAAAGACCGGTGTCCCTGTGTGTCTGGCAGGTGCCACTTCTCTGGCTGGGATGGCTTACGCCTGAGTGGCAGGAAGGCAGGTGCTATCTCTCTTGGGGACACTGGGGAGTGGACCAACCAAACCAGCAGCCCTGTGGCCCCACAGACCCTCACACTTTGCCACCTGCATCCGTGGGAGCACTGGCTGCCCCTCCCATGGCTCCCACCTGCCCTGCCCTTTGGCCCTGTGTCCTCTCGCCTGTTCACCTGGCACATCTGCTGCCCACTCAGTGTTCAACCAGCTAAGTAATGCCACCTCCTCCCCTGCCACCCCGCTCTCTGGGAGGGGCTCCCGTGTCAGGGAACACGCCGAGCACCGTGGGGAACTTGACATCACAGAGGACGTGGTCAGATGACCGCCTCCGGACAGGGCTCCCTGGGGCCACCTGAACTGTCCCGGAAGCGACAGGAAGCAATGAAACGCCATCCTGGCATCCAGACCCTCTTGAAATAGCACTGGTTGCAGCCCAGAACCCGGCTCGGCCTTCGCTGACCTTCCCCGCCCTCCCCTCTGTCCTCGCAGCCAGATCAGCGGTGCCGCTTCCAGTCCTTATCTGAAGCCCGGGCCAGCCAGGCATGCGGACACCCCCGGCGGGCTCGCCATTTGGCCTGCCTCCGAGATAAAGCACTTTAAATATTTGCTCAACAGAAAAGTACAGGGCCAAGGAGAAAACGATTTTCTGCTAATCGTTATAGAAAAACTGATTTCCTTTATCCTTTGTTTCTCCTGGCCAAACGAACTGATGTTCTAAAAGATCAAAAGCCAAATATCTGGTAAAACACATCTCACTGTTGCTGTCTATTCTCCGCTTTTCTGTCTTTCCTATAGTTCCTCAAGGAGGTAACTTCTCAGCGGACACAAACAAGAGTTTACAATTTGGATTAGAAAACAAAACTCATCCTTAATTCACAGACCACACTACGCTTTACCGGTTTTGAAAATTTCGGTGGACTGCATCTGTCAGCTTTCAGATAACCGTGAATTCGCTGAAACATAACAAACATACAGAGCATGAAAGTCGGCCTGGGCGAGGTGTGTGTACTTTCTTCTTTCTTTTTCTTTTATCTTTTTGTTGTGTTCTTCTGTTTGCTTATTGATTTTTAAATGTCCAGTCCAGTTTAACCCACTCGGGTCAGAGCGAGAGCCACTTACACCCACGGAGTACAGGGAGGTGGGGCTTGGGGGACTCGGGTTAGTCAGGGTTATCCTGGAGATGGTTTTGTGCCCTGACCGGTGACCCCCCCGCCCCCCAGCTCGGCTGAAGTGACCGCCTTCCCCTCTGGCTCTCGCGGCCCCTCCCCCCTCCAGGTCCTGGGCGGCCATACGCGGCCCAGCGCCGTGCCCCGCCAAGAGTTGCTGAACCAAATGCAGCCGCTGCAATAGCTGAGCTAGAAAACAAACCGCAGCAACCCGGCTCCCGCCTTGCCTAGTCCGAATTCGGGCCCGGCCCCTCGCCCGCCGCTGGCCTTCGCAGGGAACGCAGCCTCTCCGAACGTGGCCGCCGGGGCTCCGGTGGGTCCTCGCACAGCCCAGCCTCGAGGGCTCCCACGCAGGGCGGCCGGCCCCGCGGCCGCCTTCCTCACCATGTTCGGACGGGTCTCAGGCCGGGCGCTTCTGTCTGTAAGCGGAAGGTCGCCAGCTGTCAGTTCTGATTTCTCTCCTCCCATGCCTGGGTCCCTTTAGGGGGGACTGCTGATAGGGACCCTGTGTGAGCACTGCGCCCACAACTGTGCACATATGTGCATACATGTGGTGCAGCTACATGTAATAAACCCAACAATGAAACTCTGCTCGGTCTTGCTTTTTTTTTTTTTTTGATCCTCGCCCTAACCTGCCAGTACGAACGACGCAGCTCCTGCTGAAGGCTGGGGTTGTTGGCCCATGAACCTCCCGTCGGAAGGATACTCCCCGGGGCCCCATCGGGCCAACATATCAATGTCGCACCCATTGGTAGGTTACTATGAAGAAACGGGATCTTTTGGAAACTGAGTCTTTTTGATAGCATTTTCTTCCCTGCACATTGTTTTTCTTCTTGTGCTTCTGATTTTGTTTGGGACCGGGAAGACCATTTCAGACGGCAACGTTCTGGCCGGGAACCTCCCAGATCAGACCGCAACTTCCGGCCTGGCGTCCGGAACAGGGGCTTTCAGACTCTTTCAGCCCAGGTTTTTTTTTCTTTGGGCTTATTGTATTTGCTGGTCACTGACTGTTACCTTATTCTATTGCTGCTTTTATGAGCAAGTCTAGAAACTTCTAATCTTAAAAATGCGAAGTAATTACATCTGTAATTCCTGGGCTGGCTCCAACTACCACGTAAGAATATGTTTTAGGAATCTTCTTAACATAAGACGAAGGGGTTTGAGTTACAGAAAATACTATGTGCTCATCACAGAGTCAGTAGAAGAAAAGGGAAAATAGGCTAATTCCTTTCTTACATTTTTTACTTCATTTCTTTTTGACTTCCTGCTCATATCTTGATAACGCTCTGGGTTTTCTCTGTACAAGGAGTTGGCCCTTGAAAGATAATGTCTTCCCACTAAATTAAATGACTTCCCCTGCACGTTATTTCCTCTTGATTCCCACAAAGGGCCATCCTTGTTGACATTGGCCACTGCCCCAAACATCTCCTTGCTCTTTGTCCTCTACTTGCGCTCCCAACCCCCATGCCGTTCATCAACACTTCTAGCAGCCTACCTCCTATGCCCAGGAAGCTCTTATATAATATACCCTGATTCAAGATCTGGAGAATGGCATCACAATACCTGTAAGAGGAGAAGCTCAAAGTTACAAGGGAAGCAGGGGAGGCAGAGGCACATCCGGGAAGAGATATGTGGCTGCTGGGGTAGCCTACTGTGACATCATCTTGCTCTGCACCTCTCTCTGTGGCTACACCAGAGCATGATCTCCGACAGCCACCTCCCACAGACCCCAAACGAACCCTGGGAACAAGCCTGGGGTCACACGGTCCTTGAAGCAGGAAGGGAGCTGTCTCCCCTTCCCCTTTGCACATCCAGAAAGATTCCTCGAGGGCACATCTAATACAATGCTCTGGAGACGAGGGTGAAGCCAATGAGATTTATGTCGGTAATGGTTAAGCTGGTGCACTTATTTGTATGATAGAGTTAAAATGTTAATGATATTCAAAACAGATGGCATGCGGTAAGTTTGTTAGTCGTCTCATTTGTACTTCCCGGGCATTGAGCTTTGGCCCCTTCTTGCCCGCCGTCCCTCCCGCTCTGAGAGACCCACGATGTGACGATGTGGGGGCCCCTCGCGTTGCCCCGTCGGCTCCTGTTTCAGTACATTGACGGACTGTACTCTGGTGCACGCGTCCCGCCTCCTTTATACCGCGGGCAATTCTGATAAAGAAGGCGCATCGGGCCCAGGCTCTCGCACCACAAAGACAGCTCGGCACAGAGAGTGTGACAGAGGCTCCAAGAGAAAGCTGAGCCTGAGGCAAGAGTCCCACGTTCGAGTCCTGGTCCTACTATTAACTAGGTCTGTGGCCCTGGACGAAGTCACCTCGGTTTCCTCGTTTGGCAAGTGAGGGGACAGGACTCTACAGCCTCCGAGCCCCCTTCCAGCTCTAACATTTTATGCCCCATGGCATGGAAATTCTAACAGCAGGGTAAATGGGGGAATCAGTTATGGCAATTGTCACTGCAGGTTTCCTTCTGTGGGGTCGGGGACGGCTGAGTGAGAGAGCTGTCAGCCACAGTGGGAATAACTTGAGGACAAGCTCAATCAACAAAGCTCACCAAGAGGGGGAAACTAGCATTACTATCAAGGGGAGCCAAGATTTCGGTGGGAGAGTCAGCCCTGAGCAGCCAGCCTAAGTGGGCGGTGCAAGGGCACGCCTGGGCAAAGGCACGGCAGTGGGCGGGCCGAGCAGGTGGCTTCAGGCTCGGGAGATGACTCCACGCGCCGAGGATGGGCAGAATCCGGGCCTCCTTTTAGGCGGTTACAGGTTGGTTACCTCAGCATGGGCATCGCTTTTTTTTTTTTTTCAATTACAGATGATGCATGAGATTATATTAGTTTCAGGTGCACGACGTCATGATTAGACATTTATATAACTTACAAAGTAATCCCCTGATTAATCTAGTACCTGTGCGACGGCACGCATAGTTATTACAACATTATTGAGTATATTCCCTGGGCTGGACTTGACATCCCCGTAACTGTTGTGTCGCTTCATAATAGAATTGCAGGTGCCGTGCAGTGACACCTTAGTGTTTGAAGCCCCACGTGGCAGTGCCAACCACGGCTTTCAGGGACTATCGTTTGAAATGTGCGTCAGCTTCAGCGGCTGACAGAATTAACCTACTCATCTCATCCAGTTCTCCTTGACGAAGGGCATGTGTTTAGCAATGAGTCTTTTGAGGGAAAGATGGATTATTCAATAAATGGTGTTAAGATCTGGAAGAGAAAAAGTTAAGCATATGGGAAGAATTAGATTTCACACTTTATATCACATGACAAAGTAAATTTCAAAAGAATTAAATATGTAAGTGAAAAAGTGACAAACTGGGAAAAAAGATTTTAGCTGTTCCTGGAGACAAATTCAATATCTTTAATATATAAAGCCTGCTTGTAAATAAATTAGTAAAAGAGGACTTTCCTGATGAAAAAATGACTGAGGGACAGAAATAGGCAACTCATGAATTAAAACACCAAATTGACCAGTGAACAGATGAAACAGATTTCTCATAAAGAAATCAAAGAAAATGCTGATGGAAATACCCAAAATATCCCCTTTTTTCCACCAAAGATTTTGCTTTGCTTGGTAGTCAGTGTCGGTTTAGGGCAAGTGAACCCCACTGAGTGACTTGCTGGCTGGGTCAGGCCTTGGAGGACACGCACTGGGACGCACCACTGCCCGGAGCGGGGATTAGTCAGCTGTTTGCCAAACCCATCTTCCTTCCTTCTGAGCTCACAGTGAGACGGCTCTTCCCAGCCTTCCCTGGAGGGTAGTGTGGCCAAGCAACTCCCTTTTGGTCAAAGAAAGGCGGACAGGAGCGGCCCCCCACTTGTAGGCCTGCCCTGGATGCCGGGCATGCGACCCCTCTTGTCCATGTCTCTTGCCTGCCAAGCAGAGGCAGATCCGGCCGGGGACCCCAAGGCCCTCGGAAGGCACAAGGCAGAAAAAGCGTGAGTAGAGCAAGCTTCCTGTCTCCGCCCGAGTGCCATTTTGTTCTCTCGGACGAGGGACAAATCCTTGCGTTAGAGCAGCCACGGTGGAGGTGGGTATGGGGCGGTCATACATGCTGTTCTTTCTGCTTGGAGAGCCTGAGCACAGAAATTGTTCAATATGTAACTGTTGAGTGAATGAACTAACTGAGAAAGGCAAATTTTAAAACAATACATACTATATAATTCTATCTTCTAAATACATACATAGTAGAAAACCCTGAGAGTTTATACCAAAATGTTACAATGATTACAGTTGGTTGATAAGATTGTGTGTGATTTGGGGTTTTTTTCTGTTTGTTTATCTGTATTTCCAAATTGTTCTATTAACAACCATGTATTTTTTTTTATTAAAAGGGCAATTTATTTTTAAATGGGAATCTGTGTGTGAAGGTTCTAGTGCAGTTCACTTTCGAAGTAAAAATAATGACGACAATGCAGATCCCAGAATAAGAACATGAGCTAACTGTGTCAGGTGCTGACCATGGGCCAGCCTGGGCGCTGCACGCTTTGCAGGCATGGTCCCTCGTGAATGTCACCGCAGCCTGGTGTGGTGGCAGTGACTGTTACCCATCAAGTGGCATCTGACAGCAACCCCTTGTCCTCACCAGAGTTTGATCTCAGTCCATGGCCAGGCAACTTTTTCACTTTTTTTTTTTTGGTAAAATATACATAATATAAAATCTATGATTTTAAGTATAAAATTCAGTGACATTCAGTATATTCACACTGTTGTGCAACCATCACCACCACTATCTCCAGAAAATTTTTCATCCCCCCCAAACTGGAACTCTGTCTCCATGAAGCACTGACTCCCCACCCCTTCCTACCCACAGGCAGCCGCTGCTCCATGTTGCCTCCACGAATTTGACACCCCAGGTACCTCTTTGTAGTGGAATTGTACAGTACCCATCCTTTCGTGTCTGTCCTATTTAATTAACGTGACGTCATCAAGTTTCATCCACGTGTCAGGATTTCCTTCCTTTTTAAGACCAAATTACATTCCATTGTATGGAGACCACGGCACGTCTGGTCATTCACGTGTCTATGGACACCCCCTACCTTTTGGCTGTTGTAAATAATGTTGCTGTGAACACGGAGGTGAAAATGCCTCTTCGAGTCCCTGCTTCCTATTCTTTCGAGGACATATGCAGGAGTGGTAATGCTATATTTGACTTTTCGAGGAACCACCGGCACTGTTTTCCGCAGTGGCTGCACCAGAGCCCCAGGACTCAGAGGAAGCCTTTCGGTGCTACTTTCCTCAGCTCCTCCTCTTTCTTCCTGGCTCTCAAAACTCCGTATCTTAATTTCTTAGTGCCCACTGCTTTCCCTCACTCTTGGAGGGGGCCACAGAGGAGGAAATGGCATTAGGTGGTTGCAAGTATGCCATGCCAAATTGAAGGTAAGGTGTTCCTGTGATCCCCTTTCTTCCCTCATAAGAGGGGCTGAGATCCTGTGGGTCCCCGAGGTACATGAGATGGCAGAGTCAGGGCGGGATTCTAGCCAAGTCCACAGATCGTTAACTCTGTAACACCCCTAGGAAACGTCAAAAGCTTGGCCTTCTTCTCTATAAAATGCCTTTTCTTTCTGGTTCTCAGAACTGAGCTCTGAGTTGATTATTCTAGACATAAGCATGCTTAGACAAGAATAAAATGTTATCAGAAATATTTAGGTTTGGGTGGAACACTCGTCCGGGCAAGGAGTATCGTCTCGCTGCTGGGATGAGACTCCTGAACACAGGCTGTGCCTCTCTGGGGACACCCTGGGGGCAGGGGAGGTAGTGACACAGCCAAGGCCCCTTCTGTGCCCTCACCACTCACACAGCGACCCAGTGTGCCACAAACGCCTTCTCTCCTGCAGGAGGGCTCTCTCTCGAGGGCATATCACTAGATTTTTTAATGCTTAGAAGAGTAAACCGTAGAGGTGACACTTGCAAAGTAGCCGAATCAGAAAAACAACAACAAAGGAGTTAGGAACCAAGGGGAAAATTCTGTCTCCATCGTGCCCAATGGGGGGCAGTTTTCTCCTTTCCTTGCTGTGTCTTTTTTTTTTAAAGTTTTATTATGTTTTTAATTTTTGTTTATTTTTTTAAAGATTTTATTTATTTTGTTTTTAGACAGAGGGGACAGGAGGGAGAAAGAGAGGGAGAGAAACATCAATGTGTGGTTGCCTCTTGCACGCCCCCTACTGGGGACCTGGCCCTCAACCCAGGTATGTGCCCTGACTGGGGAATCAAACCATCAACCGTTTGCTTCGCACGCAGGCCGACGCTCAGTCCACTGAGCCACACCGGCCAGGTCCTCGCTTCTTCTAAGAGAGGAAGTTATACCCCATCGCCTAGGGACTGGCCATCCCAGTCCCACGTGGGTCCCGGCAGACTTTCGCCATTGTTGGAGAAGATGAATTTGCATGAGGTTAGGGGCGAGGTGCCCCAAATAACCTCAGAAAATAGACCCCGGGGATTTCCCACAGGCCGCCCCAGCCCCAGGCCTGAAGGGACGCGGCTTGGTTTAGGATTTCTCTTACGAATATTTATTTTTCAGATTTACTCAGATTGATCTTCAGGACGAGCAGCTGCCTGAACGCGCGCATCTTCAAAGCTGGAGGCAGACCAGGCAACTGCCTAATCCATCACTTCGGATCTGCACTGACAAAGAGACAAAGCGAGAAGGAGCTGCCACCCTCTGTCCCCGACTTTCGTGTCCTTGTTATGATTTCATGCCTTTGCAATAAATGACATGACGGCGCTTGCCCCACTCCCAGTTGGCCTTCTTTCTACCCCAGGAACAGAGAGGGGGAGAAATTTGCGGTAGGTGGAAGCTAACAACCTGTATGAACCCGGTGTTTCCAGTTGTCTGCCTTTAAAACTTCACTCCGTTGCTGGAACCGTTCACCAACTCCCAGCTGTTGTCGATGGGTCCTGATGACTGAGCCGGGACTTGGGGCACTGTTACCTGTGGGTCCTGATTTGCATTCTTAGCCATGCCCCCACCCTCCCACCACTTTCCTGTTTGATTTGACAGTGAGGTTCTCCAGGGGAGAGTACACCTGCCTTACTCACTTTTGTAGCACGTAATAAGAGGCCAAACAAGTTGTTGCTGGAAAAAGAAATGAACCCCGCCCCCACCCATGATCTCAAATTCAGTCCACAGTGGCTTTTGGAGAGGGCCTGGAAGTGGACTTGGAATGGTGAGCAGGGACTTAAGAAATCCTTGAGCCTGAATGGCCCCCTTGGAGGTACCATGGGGGATAGGGTCCTGTGGTCTCAGGTGGCGATACTTTCACATCAGTCAAGGAGAGGAGAGGGCCTGGCTGATGCCGGTTAGCGGGCTCTCCCTGCGAGTCCGAGGCCCTTGCCAATCTCTTTCAATTCTGCTGTTGCTCTGTTACCAAACGGAAGAGGCTTGTCTGCGCATGCGCATTAAAGCCCAATCACACTCAAGCAGGAGTCTGCAGCCAAGAGAGTGAAGGTTTACTAAGGAAATGACACCACACCCAGCGTCACAGGTGAGCTCATGTTCAAAGACCTGGCTCCTGGATGGCTTCCGAGGGATGGGTTATGTAGGGGACCAGGGAGTCAGGGTCACGGTCAGGGTCGGCACTAGGTAGTGGGTAGTGGATCGCCGCCCCTGGCCCTGATGTCGGCCGTGGCGTTGCCCTGTCTGGTTGTCAAAGGGTGTGGTTGGTGGGGTGGTTCTCCTTTTCTGGACCGGAAGCTAAAACACAACTGAGACCGAAATGTTATCTCTAGTTTGACTCTGTCTCTGTGGTCGACAGGCCCAAGGCTTTATTCCTGGAATGCTGACCAGAACCTCACTGTCCTGGGGACTGAATGATGAACAGAGTGGACGTGAAAGGCAGAAGGAGGCAGAAAGTGAGCCAGGATGCTGGGTGAGGCCAGTTTGAATCAAAAGGAAAGAGAGGAGAAAAGGTCATAGTAAGGAAAGGAAGTTTCCGTGTGGTTCCCGCTTCGCAGTAATGAGGTCCCCAGGTCCGCAGGTGGCCTTATACGGGCACAGACGAGGCTGAGCATTGACATCTATGTGCCCTCTGAGCTCAGGTGACTGAACCTGAGCTCAGGTGACTAAAGTCATTGCTGTTTTAGAATGCTAATTCCACGAGGTGTCGAACGCATTGCAAAACAAATGTGTTTACCTGTAATAATGCATTCCTTAAATTTAGATGCTAAATACAAAAATGAACGTGATAAACATGGTGGTGAATGATTAAGATAAACCCTCAGTTTCTTGCAATTGTTCAAGAAACAATTATATTAATATTCAGGAAAATATTAATGCTTTTTATAATGATTACTTCACTTGGGGTAAGCAGAAAGCCATAATGTCCCCCTAGGATATCATCTGTCCCAATTCAACATAATAAAATTGAAGCCGCATAACCCAATAGCTATCACAGACAGGAAACAGAAGCCCCATCCATTACATAACCTGTCTGCGGCCCCAAAGGTAACCAGGGGCAGGGCAGTGTTATGGCACATTTTAGGAAAAACATTTAAGGATAGATTTTCTCTACTGGTGCATATGTCATGAAAGGTCTTGCCAACCATAAGAGACATTTCTTCTCTGAGTCACCTAATCTTTAGTTAAATGAGAGTCTTTGATGTGGCACCACGCGGGGCGTCTCTCTCACCGGCCTCTCCCAGGCTAATTCCTCCACGTGAAGGTGCCAGAGCTCTCCAGAACACCTTCAGAGTCTAGAGCTGCCCTGGCTGGGTGGCTTGGCCAGTTGGGGCATCTCCCCATTCACCAAAAAGGCTTTGGTTCGGTTCCTGGTCAGGGCACATGCCTAGGCTACAGGTTCAATCCCCAGTTAGGGCACACATGGGAAGTAACCAAAGGATGTTTCTCTCACACACTGATGTTTCTCCCTCTCTCTCTCTCCCTCTCCCCCCTCCCCACCACCCCGCACCAGTGAAATCAAGAAACATCTCATCAGGTGAGGATTTAAAGAGAGAGTCTCGAACTAGGACCAGGGTTACAGACTTTATGGAAACGGTTCATCAGGGAGAGAGAAAGAGCAGGTGCTTAGGAGTGTTCCCCGATTTCTGTCGCATCGTGTGCCCTACAACCGGCTTTCTATGGCATACTGGGGTGTGCTGACGATGCTGCTTCTGGGTGGGCCTGCTGATTCTGGGGGTCAGGCTGCCCCAGGGCCCACCCGGCAACCGTGGGGCTCACAGGATCCATGCCTAAGCACACGTGTACCTGTTCCAGAAACATCATTTGGATAGCTTGGGTCCACGTGAGGGGCGGCTGAGAAAAGCTCCCCCAGCAGTGGCCCAGCTCTGAGGGGTCTCCTGGGACCCAGCTCCTTGAGGCACATGTGATAGGCACTCATTTTCTGTTTCCTCTGTGTTCACTTCTAGCAATCAGAAATTGAATGGAAACCTAACTGTAATCTTGACTTCAGCCCAGGTGAGCAGCTGAATACCCTCAGAGGTCATGCACAGAGTCCCATTCTGAGGCTGAGTGGCTTTAAATATTTCATTATTCACAGTGACCTTGGGTATGTCAGGATGACAGCCAGGTGAGAACACAAGAAATTAACCCTGTAGGGGAGGAGTCGGACAAGGCACTGGCACCAAACGGCTTATTTCCTCACTCTCTTGGTCTCTGTGGTGAGCTGAATCTTTAAGCATTTTCATAGCCGAGCCTAGACAGAAGGGGCTGGTAAGGTGTTGGGGATGTCATGTGACCTGCCTAAAAGGGTCAGCATCTGGGAAAACACCTAGCATGACACGAAGCCCCCAACAGGCCCTCTGTAAAAGTAAATTTTCTGCCTTCCTTCCCATCTGCCTCTTTGGTGTTTGTTTTTTCAGGAAAAAAACACACATCTCTGGTCTTAGAGTCCTCGGTGACCTGAGGATGTGTATAGTCATGAAAGAGGCCAGGTCAGTCAAGCAGGAAAAACACGCAGTACGTAAAATGTACAGACCTTACCGAGGGCTCAGTGCATGTATCCAGGGTACTGCGTGTGTCGCTGCAAATATTGTGAAACAGTATTAGTAGCCCCCAACTCCATCTGTGCTACAGAGGTTGGAAGATAAACTGTATCTGCCAACTGCCTTGCAGGTAGGGTGTCACATATGACCTGGTGTCTAAATAACAGATGTGCCATAAATGTGGGAAACAGTTGTGAGCAATGCCTGCGACATTTGTGGGCTGGCGCGGCAGAGTCCCGGTGCCCCTGGTGCCAGGTCAGATTTGCGGAGGGGTAGGAGCTGGTGGCAGCCGTCTTCTGCGAGGTCGGTCCTGCACCACACTGGGCCTGTTCCCCAGCCAAGCCCGCTTCTCTGGCACCCCCAGAAATTCTCAAAGCTAATAAGTAACTCTAATAAGCCATTTGGAAATGGTGGCTATAGGTTACTCGGTTTTCTTCTGTTAAAAAGCCTAACTAGTATTTTAATTAGTATCACGAGTGGTGGTAGAAAATGGGGATGCAGGGCTGGCTATGTCAGGGCCCAGGTGACACTGGAAGGTGGAGCAATGATAGTCCGAGGGATGCAGTGGTGGGACATTTGCTTAAATTATTGCCCTTGTTCATAGGCGATGACGAGCCACTGAAGGCAAGCCTCCTGCTATAGAACAATGTGAAGGTCATGAGAAGGACTTTAGAGCCGTGAGTTACATGAGCCACTTCTACCTTGGTCTTCTGTGTGTTCCACCTCCGCGAGTCTAGCAGGCCAGGCATAGAGGGCGAGGGGAAGACGAGGGGTGCGGGCATGTGCGAGAGGCGACTGATCGATGGATCTCTCTCACACCGATGTTTCTCTTCCCCTTTTTCTCCCTCCCTTCCCCTTTCTCTAAAAATAAATAAAATAATCTTTAAAACAAGGAGATAAACTTAGAACACCCACATTTAATCATTAAAATGCCATGGCTACTGAAACTATGAATCAGTGAGATATGTCATTTAAAAGCATACCCAATTATTTTTTATATTAATCCATTCTCTTAGTATAAGTTATAATCCATTGTTATTTTTTTCTTTGTCTCCGACTGTCCCAGCTTTGGCCTTTAGGGGTGCTGTTAAGTCAGGACTATGTACTATTGATGTGCCCCCATCATTTTTTGAAAGCTTCCTTACTGTCGATCACTTCAAAGCGTTCCAGGATTCTCTGGTACTTTTCCTACCCCAGAACTGGGATCAGAATGGGCCAGCGGCCTGGGGTACCTGGGGTGCTCACCTATCTGGGCGCCTTTGCTTCTCGGTCCTCTCAGGGAGTGGAATGGGGGATACATGCACGACCCCATACTGATAGAAACATATAATCAAATGAAGACATCAGTGGAGAAGGGAAAACCCTTTTTTTCAGAAGATTTTCAATAATAAAGGTAGGAGAAATGAAGAAATGAAAAATCACCATTTAGCAAACACTACAGATAATTATTTCAAGCAAGACTCATCAACGGAGCTAGAATTAATGGGTAAAAAGTATGAGAAACAGGATATTTACATGGTCACAAGGCATCTCCCCGCAAAACACTTATTACTTACAAAGTGAAAAATAATCTACTCACAGTGAAGGAAGTTAGTGGATACACAGCTTGACCAAGTGGTTGAAGTTGCTGTCGCCAGGAGTGGGACAGGCAACCGATGCCAGGCACTCCTTTGTGCCAGGCACCGAGGACATACGTAGCTTCTGTGCTGTGTCTTCCCGAAGTTCACAATCTGAATCTGATCACGAGGAAACATCAGGGGAACTTGAATTGAAGAATATTATCCAAAACGACTGGCCAGTATTCTTGAAGAGTGTCAAGATCATGACAAAGAAAGACTGAAGGACCATTCTAGAGTAAAGGCAACGAAGGAAACATGACAACTAAATGCACGGTGTGATCCTGAATCTAATCCTGGATTAGAAAGCTCTCACAGGACAATTGGTGAAATTCAAATACGTCTGTAGAGTAGATAACACTAATAAGTCAAATAAAATATTAACATTTGGGGAATCTAGGTGAAGGCTATACCAAAAATTCTTGTAACTTTTTTGGCAACTTTCTTTCTAAACCCTAAATCATTAGAAATGAAAACCTAAAATATTTTTTTAAAAAAACATTTTTAAAGCATATCTAGAGCCCTGGCCAGTGTGACCCAGTTGGTTGAAGCATTGCCCCGGAAACCAAAAGGTCATGGGTTCAATTGCCGGTCGGGGCACATGCCTGGGTTGCAAGTTCAGTCTCCGGTTGGGGCATTTGCAACAGGCAACAGATGGATGTTTCTCTCACACACTGATGTTTCTCTCCCTCTCTCTCTTCCTCTCTTCCCCCGTCCCTAAATCAGTAAGCATGTCCTCGGTGAGGATAAGAAAATATATCTAGAAAAAGCTGTACTAGAGCAACCATGTGCCTGGTAACGAAGTACTTTGCATGGTTGATGGCTGCTCCCACAGAGGCCAGGGGACACCCACCTCAGGACCATGAACCTCTGTGACCTACCCTCACTATTCCTCATACCTGCAGGGAAGCTCCAAGCCCTGTGCATTCAGGGCAGAACCCCAGGCTAGGCCTTCCAGAAGGTTCTCACATATCCCTATGGTACCCTAGGGGATACTTCCATTAGAAAAGACAGTACTTCTGGTTTGAAATGTATTTTTCAAAGTTTTACACTCCAAGAATTTTAATACCCTCTCCAGCTCCCAGAAAACTGCTCGTGATATTACATATTTTGAGGTTATATTGAAATACACAATCAATGCAGCTATTTTGCTGAGTCATCAGTTGTTCATTTTTATTTTTTGCAACTTGGCTGCTATGGTCTGAATGCTTGGTGATGTCTGAAGTCAAGGATATTTGGAAATCTGGCATAGGTTAGATTTACATTATGAAGAATAAGCACTTTTTTGCAACATGAGATGTTTTATGAGTTTAAGCACTTGTAATAAAATGCAAAATTAGGAAATGGCAATATCTTTATCAAATCTATGAATGGAAGAAACTTTAAGGACTCATAATTTACCAATGAGATCTAGCACAAAATTAGACTCATACTAGGTTCTCAAATAGATGAAAAATAATTTAATATTTGTTTACCCTCAAAGTTCATCTGTCTTGGAATATTCGCCCATGCATGGACTTTTTGTCGATGTTGCTCTTTGGTTTTATAGCTGTCTTGGTTTGTGTGTTGTCCCTTTTGGAACAAATATTTAAATCACCATCAATAAGGGTCAGTCTTCAACGAACACTCACTGATTTTGAAACCTAAGAGTCCAACAGTTTAATTATTCACTTCTGATAGTTTTCAGTTACGGCGACCTCCAGCGAGGGACCCATGCGGAGGTCCTGCCTCTCTGGCCTCTCCTTGAACCCCCCCCAGATGGGGCCAGTGTCCCAGACATCCCCTCTGCCTCCAGTATGTCTAACATACTCAGGCTGTCATTTTTATACCTTGTAAAAAGGGGCCATCTGCCACACTGACTAGACTTCACAAGGCCTGCAAGTCAACCATTAATCTATTGGGTATACACAGGATGTTTAAGATAGTTTTGTATATTATAAACGACATAGCCAATACACCATCTGTATTTACTCATACATGCATGCACTATGCCTGCAATCCTGCATGTTTGTGTGCATACAACAAGGAATACAGTGGCTGGAGCTCACAAGGGTGAAGCAGACACAGCCGAAACCATCATGTCTTGGCTAATGCTGTGAGCGGTCAGATCCCTGGCACTCACGAAAGCTTCACCAAGAACAATCGTGTATAATATATTTGAGACAGACTGATGAATTTTAAATGTTGGAGCTTGACACTGTGGAGTAGTGGACTTGAATTTAAAATATGCCAATTCTCATCTCAGCTCCACTGCTTTTTAAAGATTCATCTAACTTTTCTTTCTGAAAAGTCCCCATTTCCTTTGTTCATAAAATGAACTAAATTTGCCTATCTTCCGAGCCTGCGTGGTTTAAACAGGGAATGAATGCAGCCCCTCTTTGTAAATATTAAGACCCTTTATTCAGGCATTCCTCAAGTATGTATGGTCTCCGCATGAAATGCTGGGGACACAGCTGTGACTTGGTCAGAAATTGTCCTGCCCTGAGAAAGTATACCCTCTGGTGGAAGACAGACATTGAACAACCAGCCCTGACCGACCGCACCCAGCCTGACCTGGTCCGGGGACTCAGAGAAAGCTTCCTTGGGTCAGTGCATCCTGAGCTGAGTCAGAATGAGAGCGGACGTGGGAGCAGCGAGAAAAGTGTTCCAGGCGAGGGAAGCGACGTGTCCAAGGGCCCGGAGCCTTGTCCTCCAGGGTCATGACAAAGGTAATTCATCTGCCCCAAATGCAGTGGGGAGCCATTGAGTGTTACTGTTGCCGTGTTAAGAGATTTCATGTGTTTTTAGGGCAGCTTTAGGTTAATAGGAAACTTGAGCAGAAAGCACCCAGTTTCCATAGACCCCCAGCAACACACACTCACTTCCTCCCTGCCGTCCACCCTCCCACTAGAGCAGCACATTTGTCACAGGCGATGAACTTACATTGACACATCATCGTCACCCAGAGTCCATGGCTTACATTAGGGTTCACTCTTGCTGTTGTACATTCTATGGGCTTTGACAAAGGTATGACATGTGTCCATCATTATAGCATCAAACAGAGTAGTTTCAGGGTCCTAAGACCGGTTTTAATATGGGGAGACACATGAGCAAAACCTCATTTTAACAGGATCTTTCTGGTGGCAGTGTGGAGGATGGAGGTGGCCAAGAGTCAAGGCAGGGAGTCGATCTAAAATAAAGATACCGTAGAAATGTGCGTTTACAACTTTGGGGGCCAGTGGAGATGAGAAGAAATCAGACAAGTGAGAGGAAGATGGGAGCAGAACCCAGCATGGGACGGCCGGAGGCAGGCACGGCTGGATGGCGCGTGGGCGTGCCCAGGCAGGGTCAGAGCGCTGGCTCCCGAACACTGCGACCTGAGCCCATAGGCCACGTGACTTCTTTCAGTGAGTAGCCTGTATGTACATGCACTGGAACATTCCTGAGTCCATCATGCCCCTCAGGCCATTCAATAATATTACTGCTTCTAATAAACATGCCCTCATGTGTTTACTTCTTAAGACGGATGGAACGTTTGGGAAAGCTCTTCGGCTCTTCTCAGGTTTAAGTTTTCCACTGCACTCTCCAGATTAAGAAAACTGCCTTAGGAGTGGTTTTCTTCTTTGTGCTTCAGCCTCCACGGAAAGCAAGGACGAGTGGCGAAATCCCACCTGAAGGAAGTGGGCCACATTTAGCGGAGGAGGGAAAGGATACAATCCCAAGGCTGCAATCATTCTCATCTCAGATTTCATATTTTGTAAGAAAAATCCTGAATCGGGCAGATCTGTGCTTGGCAACAAATGCAAAGCTTTAGAATAATTGAAAGAATTGCCAGAATTGTGTCTGCCAAAGGTGTCTGTCTATCCATCTCCAGAAATAACACATTAAGGTATTAAATGTGCAAAACTTGGCTTTCAAAGGGGCTTGTTTGCTTGACAAGTATTTTCTGAGCGACTACAAATGTGAACTAGACAGGCCCTCTCTTCAGTCTGCCCCTCATTAACTTTCCAAAAACTTGAGCAAATGCCCAAGGGGTCTTCCTTCCTTTCTCATTCTCTGTTTCTTCTCTCTGCCCATCTTTTTTTTTATCCTCACCCAAAGATGTGTTTATTGATTTTAGAGAGAGAGGAAGTGGGGAGGAGAGAGACAGAGAGAGAGTTGTTGATGTGAGAGAGAAACATCGATTGGCTGGCTTCTCATACACACCCCGGTCAGTGATCAAACCTGTAACCTAAGCATGTGTCCTGACCGGGAATCGAACCCACCGCCTTTTGGTGTATGGGACTCTTTTTTCTTATTTTTTTTCAAACATAGAGTGTTTTAATACTTTTTTCCCTGCTTGAAAATACCCAGCTTCTATTTTCTCACCCAAAGTATTCCCAAAATGGGCTCCAGGAGATTATGTAGAGCGGCCAGGAGGCACGTATGGAAGCTTGAGGGGGCCCTGTGGAGGAATAAGATTTCTCAGTTTCCCTGACTTTACTTCCTCACTCTCATTGCCATACTTCAGCACTAAAAGATCTTAACCCCTCCTTTCACCTTCAGTTGGTGATACTGGGAAAGGGGGTTGTGGGGGAGCATTTGAAATAGAGGAGATATAAAAGAAACTCAAAATATTTTAAGACTTGCTTCCATAGCAAAATGTATGGGACACTGACTACAAACAGGTTACAGGGACCCATTGCTGATTCAATTCCTGCCTCTTCTGTCCACTGTGTGATCTTGGGGACGTCACTTAACTTCTCTGTGCTTCAGTGCACTCAGGCTGTATCGGGATGTATAGGTATTTATGCCTCACCTGGTTATTGTGAGGATTAAATGAGGGCGGTGCAGGTAAAGTGCTTAGGACAGTGCCAGGCACGTGACCGAAAGAACATCATTCCTGCTAGCGGAGGCAAGACGGACGGGCGACCTACGCGGACAGGCCAGGGGAGCGAAGGGCAGAACCAGAGCGGGGAGCTGGCCCTCTCTCTCCGACCCTGTGCTCCCCGCTGCTTCCGCACGAGTGGGACCCACTCTGAGAGAGAAACTCAGCTTCCTACTTAGAGACAGGCACTCCTTTGGAGCGCTTTTTTCTTCTGTTCTTTTTTTTTGGGGGGGGGGGGGTTGCACCCAAAATGGAATTATAGTTTCTACCAAAGTTCCACTTAATTAAAAATATCACATAGCACATTTCCCCGGCAGATGTCAAGCAGTTTACTGACTTCATGAAGTCAGAGAAATGTGGTTCAAAATCTTTGCCTGGTTCTGTGTCTACTCATTAGATAAGCAGACACAACATTTGAACCTCCTTCTCCATAACTCATTCATTAACCATTGGTGCCAGCAACCCCAAAGAACGGGGACACTACTACAGATGTCCCCACTTCCCCCTCTTTGCCCCCCTCCACCCAGCCCCAGCCCCTGTCCCCCTGGCTGTCACCACACTGTGCTCTGTGTCTATGAGCCACGCACACAGATTCTTTGGCTACTCCCTTCACCTTCTTTCACCCAGTCCCCCCGCTTCAAAGTCTTATTTTTTTAAATTTACATCTTGGAAACAATATGCAAGAAAAAGAAGAAACTGCGTTCACGTGCCGATGACTGTAAATGCAGTGAATGCTGGGCCACCCCGACGCGGCTGCCGAGGTCCACGCACCGGGGTGAAGCATAACAAGATGCTCCACCAACTCTCAGAGAAATAATTGGCACAATCAATTTAACCTGGCATTTATCTTGTCTTGACAATTATTGAGTCATTAATCTTCTCAGTGTCAAGCCATTGTCATCATTGGACCCAATTCAATGAGTATCCATGGCAATAAGTAGGGTAGAGTGCATGTAGGTGAGAAGAACCCTGGCAGCAAGATGCACGACATCGCCTAATGAATTCCCAGGAAATGGAGAGCGGAACCAGCGAGCAGGAAAGGAGAAAGACAAAGCCGCGGTGGCCTCGCCTCACGAGCGCTCCCCACCTAATCAGCCTTCGTTCTTGGTGTTTTCCTAAAGCTACGGGGTTAGACGAACCTGGGCTACAACAAACACAGGCAGGCTAAGCAAGGTGTATAGCAGAACAGGGACACCAAAGAAATGGAGTCAGTATTTTTCGGAATAAAATTTGTTTCAGGTTATTTAAAAATGCATAACCTCAAAGTCACCAAGTAGCCAGAGTTGTATCCAACTTCTTACACGGTATTTTTATTACAGTGTGTGGGGAGGGGGATAGAGTGGTTTGTTGCCTTATTTTTTTAATAATATTTATTTAAAGAAAATTAAAATGTACCAAAAAGTTGTAAGAATATTACAGTGAAAACCCATCTAGAGTTACTCATTATTATCATTTTGTCACATTTTCTTTATCACTCTCTTTTAGTATCATTATTATTATTATGCTTTTCTCTTGGTGGACCATTTGAAATAATTTGCAGATATCATGGCCTTTCACTTTAAGTATTCAGCATTTATTTCCCTTTTTAATTTTTATTGAATTTGTGGAGGTGACATTTGTTAATAAAAGTATATAGGTTTCAGGGGTACAATTCTAGAACACGTCATCTGTATACCATAGTGTGCGTTCACCACCCAAAGTCTAGTCTCCTTCCACCCTGTTTATCCCCCTTTACCCTCTTCTACCCCCACCTGCCTTTCCCCCCCGGCTATCACCACACTGTTGTCTGTGTCTATGAGTTGTTGGGTTTAGTTGTTTGTTTGTTTGTTTGTTTGTTTTTTGCATAATCCCTTCACCTTTTTTACCCAGCCCCCAACCCCCTCCCCTCTCTGTGCTCTGTATCTATGAGTCTGTTCATTGTACCATTATTTCCAATAACCAAGATTTGGAAGCAGCCCAAGTGCCCGTCAGTAGATGAGTGGATAAAAGAAGCTGTGGAACATTTACGCGATGGAATACTACTAGGCTATAAAAAGAAGGAAATCTTACCTTTGCGACAGCATGGATGGACCTGGAGAGCACTATGCGAAGTGCAATAAGCCAGTCAGAGAGAGACCAATACCATATGATTTCACTTATATGTGGAATCTAACGAACAAAATAAATGATCAAAATAGAAACAGCCACCTTACTTTGGGGATGTAGAGCCGAGGAGGCCTTAACATGGACCTACAGAGAATAAAGGAATGCCAGAATAGACAGGGTGCCAGACAAATGGTGGCCAAGGTCTGGGTGAGTACTTTGGAGGTTATTATTACTCCAAGAGGCATGCTCAGAGCCTTAATAAATATCCTATGGTGTCAAAGTTAATGGGAAGCTCCCCGTTGGATAATGTTCTGGGTGATAATTTGGACCCTCTACAGACTCGACATCTAGTCAGAGATCATCCCATCCTTCCCTCCGAAGCCCCTAGATCCGGCCTTTGACCCATGGATACGCGGCAGGTGAGCCGTTCTTCCTGCCCTTGCCTTTGCCCAAAGGGGTGAGGGTATTTCAGGGCACCTTGTCTAAAACAGCGGTCGCCCGACTTTTCTGATTATGCAGCCCTATTAGTAAAACATGTCTGAGCATGGGCCTGCCATGTGTTATTACACATGTAAACAATATACTACATTGTATACATTTGCTCAAAAATAGACAATGGACCTGAATGTGCTAAAGATCAAATGAACCATTTTAACTCGCCTACCTTTTGGGTCCTGTTCCTCAGCTGGGCACAGACCATGGAGACTGTAAATTTGGGGAGAGCACTGGGCCGGACCTGGGGTCTGCAGGGGCTCCCCCCATGTGGGCGAGGCCACCTGGAGCCCACCCTCGGGGAAGGAGGGACAGCACGGAGCACTGGGAAGGAGGGCAGGGAGCTGCCATGGGTCCGTGGGTCAAGGCCCAAGAGGCAGGTACATTTAATTGGGTCTGGCGGCATCGCAGGTAATGGGGTGTGGGGGAGAGACATGATATTTGGGAAAATAAAACATGTAACCGAAGGGAATATTTGCAAGCTGCTCTTTCTGTGCCATGATTTGCTCTTGAAGAGCATTTACTTTTTCCCTGTTAACTCGTCACCTCCACGTTGTGTGTGAATGTGCACGCCCGTGTGCCCGTCCTGTGTTCAGTGACCACGATGTCATTGCCACTGTCGTCACCAAACGGCCTCCAAATGTGGAGTGCTCACCTCTTTGTAAATGAAAAACGTCTAATTCATCATTAAACTTTATAATTCCAATTTATTTGCCCTGGGGCGATTTATGAACTGCTAAGTGGTAATGATTATTTTCATGGTCATTCCCCTGTCTCATTACAAAATACCACAATGCTTCTCTTTTCTAGAATCTGTAGGACTATTAACAAAGATTCTCTCCTTGCCCAAACTCTAGCCAGGCTCCTCTGAGCTGTCTTCTCAATTAGGCCCCAATTTTGGCCTTTAAAGACTTGAACAAACACCAACATAGTTTCTAAGAGCTCGAGGCCACATCCCTGGGATGACCCGAGCCCCCTTAAAGTGTCTGCCTGAGAAAGTTCAAGGCTGCCAGGCAATTTCCTGTTCATTCCAGCTAACACCAGAGGATAAGGCTCCTGTCCCCCAACCTTTACGATAAATGCCAGTAACAAAGACTGACGGTTTCATACGGACCTACCCCCTCCCGCTTCTTGTAACTTTCCCCTCCTGTCTCCAGCCCCCTCCTTGTGCCCACCCTGCCCGCTCGTTGAGGGCCAGTTACCTCTGCACCAATCTAAGTGGGGTTCAGGTCCCTGTTACAATAGCACATGACCGATTAAATCTGTTCTTACTACTTTAATGTCCAGCTTTGTTTCTCATTGACACAAAAAGTGGGCTAACTGCAACAGATGACAAGATAGAAAAAAAACAAGTACCATGGGAGGTTGGCATTATCATTTTTGCACTGCCGCAAGGAAATTCCAGGGGAAGATCATTGCCTGATAGAAACTGAGTTGAGATGCCAATGCCATCTACATCTTAAATAGCAGTGAAGCTTAATTTCCTTCTATTTTCATTAAATCAAAAAAAAATTAATGTGATGATCTTCTAGCATTTTCCTTCTGCACGCCAGTGAATCTCACCCCTTTCCCAGTGCATACAACATACTTTCGGGACCACTTCTATTCAGGGAAGCTGAGTTAACATTACACCCCACGGTCCACACCACATAGGAGATGGCTTCCATATGGGGTGACTCAGACTTTACCCCACTTAGCCCTGCCCAGAAATGCCGGGCTCTCTCATGGGCACAGCACTGTTGGTACAGCTGGTATTCCCGTCTGACAAGGAGGGCTTTCTTGGGCCCGCTGGCACTATGCCCAGTCGATGAAAAACACAAGAAAGACAGATTCAAGCTACTCTTGTCTTCTTAAAATAAGCAACTCTTTTTTTTTCTTTTTTTTTTTTAGGGACTGAGAGCTATTTTTCACAGCACTGGTTATGCACAGCTGTTTCCAAAATGGTTCCCCAATTCTAAGAAACTGTGACTCATGGCCTGGGCCGGCAAGGTCTTGGGGATGTGGAAATTCCCGCGAGAGTCATAAATGTCACTTTTCATGCTCGGAGCTCACAAAGTCCTCTGTAAAGCCCAGAGTGAGAGTCGGCAAATTCCATGACAATGGGCAACAAGAGGCAGCATTCAGCTTTGCTGGTCAAACACTCCTGTGTTATGCAGGATCCCGTGGAATCCCAAATGTCAGTGACGGGGACCCGCTGAGGTCACCAAGTCCATTCGCTCTGGTCTGGACAGAATCACGTCTTCAAGTGTTGTTTTCTGTCACATATTTGTTTCACATCGCTTTCTATTATTTTTTCTTTCTTTTACTTTTATTATGTATATGAAGTCTGTCTGGAAAAATCCAGCTATTGGTAATATAACAAGAATGGTTTGGTTGGCATCAATGGAATCTGGCAGCCAAGGAGAGTGGACTGGAGTGCACATGCGTGAACAATGACGACTTCACTGTACTAGACAGTGGGAACGGTAGATGCCGTTGGGTGAACATGTGTACTGTGTGACTGTCACATTCAAAAATGATTGAACTAGTGGAGCAGCGAATCTGCATCAAATTTTGCATTAAGCTTGAACAGTCCTCCACGGAAACTGTCCAGATGATTCAGAAGGCTTTCGGGGATGATGCAGTGAGTGCTGTACAAATAAAAGTGTGACACAAACACTTCAAAGATGGTCAAGAATCTGTTGAGAGTGGTCCACGTTCTAGAAGGCCTGCAACAAGCAGAACACCTGAGAAGTTTGAACGTGTACAGGCTACGATCAACAAAGATCGGAGACTGACAGTGCAAGAACTAGAAGCTGATCTGGGAATTCCAAAAACTACTGTGTCTGAGATTTTGATGCAGGGTCTCGGCATGAAACTTGTCATGGCAAAATTTGTTCCTCAGCTTCTGCTACCAGAGCGGAAGGAACATTGTGCTGCAGTTGCTAATGACTTGATTCAAACCGCTACCAATGAACCAGATTTCCTCAAGAAGGTCATAGCCGTGGGTCCATGGCTATGATCCGGAATCAAAGGCCCAGTCATCCCGATGGAGGTCACCTGGTTCTCCACGCCCGGAGAAGGTGCGGCAAAGTCGCAGCAAGATCAAGACCAAGTTAATTGTGTTTTTTGATTGGGAAGGTGCTGTCCTTCACAAGTGTGCCCCTCCAGGCCAAACAGTTAATGAGGAGGGCCACCTCAGTGTGCTTTGTTGGTTAAGAGATGCAGCACAACAAAAACAGCCCTAGCTACGGGCAGCGGGCGACTGGCAGCTTCATAAGGACAAGGCTGCTGCTCGTGCATCACGTCTCGTGCAGAGTTTTTTGGGAAAACATCAAATCACCCAGGTGACTCACGCCCCCTACAGCCCAGCTTTGGTGCCCTGCAACTTCTGGCTTTTCCCAAAACGAAAATCGCCTTTGAAAGGGAAGAGATTTCAGACCGTCGATGAGATTCCGGAAAATACAACAGGGCAGCTGATGGCGATTGGGAGAACTGTGTGAGGTCCCAAGGTGCCTACTTTGAAGGGGACTGAGGCGTCCTTGTCCTGTGTACAATGTTTCTTACATCTTGCATCTTCTTCAGTAAATGTCTCCATTTTCCACAGTACATGGCTGGGTACTTTCTGGACAGACTTCATTGTGTATATAATTTAAAGTAATAAAGTTCTGTGTAAATTATTTTGATCTTTGAACTTTTCTTTTCTTTTCGTATCTAGTATTTAAAAATTAAAATAATACAAAAGCACAGAAAATGGAAAGTAAAGCTCTCCCTACCAACAACACCTTCCTCAGTCACATTTTTTAGAGTTATTGCCGCTTTAATTTGCCTTCTTTCACTTTTTACATGACTTTATTATGCTCTCATTAAGACAAATGAAGTAACCATTACCATTTTGTTAGATATGCTTCCAGGAATTACCCAGACTTATACATGCACACATATATTTACATGTTCCGGTTTTAGTGGGATGATGCAATGTACACATATCTGTATGTTCTATTTTGCACACTTAACTTTGCACTTCTATCCACATTGGCACAATTGCCTTGATGGTTGCACAGCATTTGTTTTAGGGAAACACCATAATTTATTTAATTGCTCCCTGTTAATGGAAATTCCGGTTGCTCCAGGGTTTTATTATGACAATAAACAGCCTCACACTTAGCAATCTGAGCGAACTGGTAAATTTCTAGACATGAGATCATTAGTACGTGGATTGTAAAGTGACTGAATACCACCCAAACGCATTTGGAGAAAATTTCACTTAAACGTCGCACCAGCCCTGGCCAGTGTGGGCATGGCTCAGCCGGTTGGAGCATTGTCCCGGAATCGGAGGCTGGCGGGTGGATTCGTGGCCAGGGCACGGAGCAAGCCTTTGGGTTCAACCCTGGTCTGGGTGCATATGACCCCAGCCTGGGCACGTAGGAGCCGTGATCAATCCATGTTCCTCCTTCACGTTGGTGTTTCTCCCTCTCTTCCTTCCTCTTCCACTAAAAGCAATGAAGAAATGTCCTTGGGCGAGGATAAAAGAAATCCTACCAATCATCATCAATGTTAGGATTGAGAATTATGTTTAATGTACTTTAAAAATTTCTAAACCGTGGTTAAGAACACATAAAATTTACCAACATAACCATTTTTTAATGTAGAGACCACTGTGGCATCTAAATACATTCACATTCTTATGCTACCACCATCTCCATCCATTCAGAGAACCCTTTCCATCTTGCAAAAGTGTAACTGTCCCCACCAAACAGTAATTCTCATCTTCTTTCTCCTGCCCCTGGCACCCACCCTTCTACTTTCTGTCTCTATCAGTTTGACTCCTCTAGGAACTTCATATGAGTGGTGTCATAAAATATGTGTCCTTTTGTCACTGGCTTATTTCACTTAGCATGATGTCTTCGGGGTTCACTCGTGTTGTAGCTTGTATCAGAGTTTCTTTTATTTTTAAGGCTGAGTAATATTCCATTGTATGGATATACAACATTTTGTGTCTACATTAATCTATTCATGGCCATGCTTGTTTATTATATTCTAAGACTTGCTTCGTTTCAGATTTTCTGACACTTCAACAGTCTGACTTAAAATGGAGAAATTGGAGACAAATGTTTACAATGGGATCTTAGGTCCATAGTCCCCTGCCTCCCCTTACAGGTGAGTGGGTCCCTGAGCCCTGCCTATGTTCCCCATACAAGTACCTTTGGAAAGTGGCTTCACATGAGAGACACTGTCACCACTGTCCCCACCACACCAGAGGACTCCGACTGCACCGCAGGCCCGTGTGGCGGGCACGGCCCCTGTCACCGGGAGGAGGAACGCATCATATTTATTTATTTTTAGAGCAAGGGGAAGGGAGGGAGGGAGAAAGATAGGGAGAGAAATATCAATGTGAGAGAGAAACGTCGATCGGTTGCCTCTCACACGCCCCCAACTAGGGAACAAACCCACAACCCAGGCATAGACCCTGACCGGGAATGGAACCGGCGACCTTTCACTTTGCGGGCCAGTGCCCAGCCAACTGAGCCACACCGGTCAGCGCGTGAGGTATTTATTTAGACACATGGATAGAAAAGATATCTAGAAACCCCGGAGAAGATGGTTTTCGGATCCACAGGCATTCTGAGGTCGGCCAACCTGAGTTAGGCAGAGAGCATCCAGCAATGGGATGGCAGTCGGCCAGATGCCAGGGATAAAAGGGGCATCAACGGAACATCTCATCCCTTATCTGGGTCTGCGTGCAGGGGTGTACACACAGCCCCTCCGTGACTTCCACCTGGGGACGATTTATAAAGTCGTCCCAAAGACAGCAGCCCCCTGCAACACAGGCAGAAGCCAGGGTGGGGAGCAGGGCAGGACGCAGGGATCAGAATTCTGTGCAGCTGCTTCTGTAAGCCAAGTTCCTGAAACAGAACTTAGCCGGCGGCCCTGCCAGCTGGCTGTGACAGCGACGGACTGGTCACCCCAGCCCTGAAACGAAAGCGAAGCAGGAGGGTACTGGCAGCTTCTACACCCGCCCCACCTCCATTTTAGAGCAACTACGATTTTCCCAAGTCAACAGGTAGAGGTGTTACGAAAAGCTGACTCGAGGATTACTTTTTTGTATACTTCATGGATGGATCAAGGCATTATTTAAGAGACACACACACACACACACACACACACACACAGAAATTAAGTGAAATTGAACAGGCAGGTCTTCTTTTACCTTCATTGTGACAGTCTTTTGCTAACCATAATCCACAAAGAAAACGTGTGCCATCCTCCCAAAACGTGGGGAGGCCTGGGAGCGGCCAGCAATGTCCACGGCACAGACCAAACGTGGGTGTGCACGCTCCTGTCTCCATTTACAGGTCCTTTGCTGTCATCATTTTAACTTCAGACGCTCTCTCACTCTCCAGTTCCTCCAACGGGAAGACGTCAGCTGCATCTTAGCAAGGAGGAAGAAGTGTTTGTTTTCATAAACCCTCCAGTGCCCTGTGCCTGCTCGCGCTTGGCTGGGGCACTTGCCCCCTCTTTTCATCGGAGCCTTAGCCTGGGATGTCTGCTCGCCAGGAGACAAGGCACGGCAGAACCCAACGAAAGGCCTTCTCCCTGACAGACCTGCGCGAGGGAAAATAAACATGGTGGCGCTTCTGGGCAGCTGCCGATCACTCACAACAACTGGACGCCATCCCAATGGTAGTAGCTGAAAATAGCAGGTGTGAGAAGTGAGAGCCCATGCAAGAGGGAGAGAGGTGGGCCTGATGGGAGGCAGGGCGACCCAGTGACAGTAATCACCGCTGAGTTTCTCGGAGGGAGAGTGGGACAAATCTAGGCTGCTGGTCCAGCAAGTCCTCGCCTGCCTCTCCATCCTCCTCTTAGTCCCAGGACAAGAGGGGCGACACATCCAGCACTGTCCTCCCGCTGGTCACGCAGGGCCCCTGCCGTCCTGCAGGCGCTTGCCAGTCAATGGGACTTGTGTTTGGCCATGTAGAGGGAATGAAGCCTCCACCACGGTGGGCTTCTCAGACTTGACTTTCCAGGAACGCACACCCACCACAGGACGGGAGCCCGTGGGCCTCCTGCAGTGACAGATCTGGTGCGGCAATGTGACCCCATGTCCCAGAAGCTGGCTCTGTGTGGCTGCTCAGAAGCCAGGCGAGGATAACGGATAACTTCTGAATGGTGGTCATTTTTTCTTAAGGTTTTTTTTTTCCCCAGGGTTTTATGGGCATCTCGGAAGACTACTGTATCATATTTTATATTCTGACAGTTCGACATCTGATGCCCTGCTGACTCTGAAGGGACTATCCCTCCCAGGGTTAGGCAATTCCTGGACATAGTAAACAAGTGACCTGGGAGCAAGCCTTTCCCAAACAAGCCACCAGTCCACACTCACACTCCAGCCCTCCTCCATTGGCCTGTCACACCTGGGACACTATTCGTCGCTGTGATCCTCCGGGGGCAGCCCCTACACCCAGAGTCCACTGAAATTACTCATGCCAGCCAGCCCCGAGCCTGCCAACCCTGTCTCTCGTTTCTTCTCGTGGGAACCACAGTAAAGGCTCATGTCCCTGCTGTCCCCTCGCTTCCTCTGCCTCCTGAGTGGCCCTGGTGCTTCCCCATGGGGCCCCTCCTCTTAGGAACTGTGAGCCACAAACTCTCCTCTCAGTAGCAGTCATCTCCTGATCTGTACCTCAAATTTTATTAACACATTATATTTTAAAATAAACATCCGCCGAAGTTCGTCCCTGGGGACCGCTGCGGTGTTTCCACAGAGCTGAGTGGTCTCAGTGTGTGTTAGGTGTAAATCGGGGCCTGCCGATGGCCAGCACAGGCGGAGGAAAGCCAGGTCCCTCATCAGGGACAGCCCGCGGCGGGGCGGCGCCAGCTGCCGGCAAGTCAGCATCCCGCGCTGGGCGGGTGCTGGGCGGGTGCTGGGCGGGTCCCTGTCTCTGCCGCTGGGCCCCCTATTCGTTGTTCGTGGGGCCCCACCCGCTCTCCGTGGCCCCGAGCTCCCAGGCAAAAAAGTCCAAAAGCTGGTGGTTGTTATTACTAATAAAAAGTCTTTTACTATTATTTTCAAATTTATTTATATGAATTTGTTCTTTGCCTTATTGTTATTGTCCCAGGATTTTTAAGTGACCGTGCGTAGCCCCGTGACATTTGCCCCCGATTCTTTCAGTTTGATCTTCGGATTTACAAAACCAGCCCTTTCAAGGTTACCTTCTCTCCTCCTTCCTTCCTTGACTTTCTTTACTTTCTAACATATTTTTTTAATTTTAAAAACTTTAAAAATTTGAGCAAAAGCATAGAAATTCCGAAAGTAGACATTTGTCTACCCGCTTCCCTGATTAGCAACTATTTGTCACGTTTGTTTTGTCCTTTTTAAAGAAGGAAAAGAAAGAAAACAGTTACAAGTCACACTGCAGGTTTCCCTTGTCTCCCGCCCCAGACTGGTCACCTTCCTTTTCCTAAATTAGCCGCTCTTATCAATTTGATGTTTTTCTAGACCACTCTTTATAGCTTTACATTGTATATACATGAATCCCTGAAAGAGGTTATTTCTGATTTAAGCTTTTACGTTAATGGTTTCACGGTCTGAGCAGTATTCTGCAGCTTGTTTAGTTTTTAAAGCTCTACCTGTCCAAATCGTATTTTTCAGAAGTTTTCATGATTGTCTTGTCTTCCAGCATAAGAATTGCCATGTTTATTTAAGACAATTCCCCATGATCCTGCCATGAAAATTCCACGTTTCTCCCAGAAACATGCAGAGTTTCTCCTGGTATATTCGTAGAAGCAGAGGCCACTGGGCCTGAAATTATGCGCGTTTTAAATGTACATAGATCTTAGCAAATCTCTCTCCAAAGGGGTTGTACTGGCCATTTCTTTCTCCATAATTTTGCTGCAAGTAAATGTGTATTTGAAGAAGGCTGTTAGGCCTCCAAAGTTTTTGGAAAAGTAAGAGAGAACAGCAGGTTGAGTTTGTTCAACTCCAAACTGTTTTTAAATAACGACACAAAACTTTAACAAGTTATTATTACTGCCTTTTCTTATGTAAAACTTATGTCAAGAGACAGAGCCCCATAAGGGCTGACATTGCACAAAAGCTTGGTCTTTGCCTCCAACTTTTATCCACATCATTACTATTGTTTAGTTTTCCATCACTTTTGTTTTAAGGAAAACCCTTACATTTCCATTCTCTGTGTCACATCTGGCGTTTACAGAACGTGCCTCTTGCAACTATACACAGCTGTTTGGACATTCACTTCTGGAAGCTTCTGTCAAAGCCTCGATCTTATTGCTTTAGCCACTTTGGGCCCTGAGACATGGCATCTTCCCGGGCTCAAGCAGCCCAGCTGGATGTACTCCTCGTCCTTTCCCTTACATTGCCCTTTGAGACTTTCTAGTTTATTCTTACCCTCATGTTTTAGGCAAATTTGAAGGAAAACAGTGGGGCTTTTGCCTACTGATCACTCATTCACCACTCACTGAAACAGAGAAAAGAATAAATACACACGACTTCCTTTTGGTTTAAACATTTTAAATTTTTAACTGTTCTCTTACATAATGTTTTTTACTCTTAAGCTGCATTTTTTCTATCACAGTGGAAGATTTCAAAATTCATCTTAATTGAACAAAATAGATACACTTAAAAATAGGGGTTTTTTCCTTGACTTTTTTTTTTAAACAAATCATAATTTGCCCACATTTTAAATTGCATTTATACTTTTTTTCAAGTATTTAAATGATCAATAAGGCTCTCAGAAAAGAGAAAGCCCAAGAAAAAAAATGAATAGATTTGAAATTGTTCAAGTGCCCACAACTTATTATATAGGAAATCCACTAAGCTTTCTAACAGGTATACTTTACACAGCGGAGTCAAATGTATGTTGAAAAATGCTGAGGGTACAATACACTAGGGCCAAGAAAGGACATCCCAAAACAATCGTGCTGGTTATTTTTAGCTCCTGACCACTCAAGGAAATAAGTATAATATTTGGAGTAAATCAAACAGTGACATTTGTGGGTATCCATGGCTACATCAATTAAATGCAACCTGAGAGCTTATACTAAAAAGTGGATCTTCATAACAAAGGCTAGAAGACTGAGCTATAGATCCCTCTTTTAAAAATAGTTTTCACGTCTTTACAATCGGGAAGACCGACTCTCCTGCTTTGCCTGTAACTTACTCTATTCTATTCTAGTTATTCTATTTACATAATTATAAAAACAGTTTAGAAGCTTGACTGCTGCCCAGGTCAGAAAAAGCTCGGGCAGGAGGCGATGGAACAGAGCCTGCAGCTGATCATAGGGATCTCCTGGAGACACTCGCCGGTGAGGGAGGCCGGCGGTCTGGTTTAAGGCCTAAAGCGAGACCAGAAAGTGGGGGCAGCATCAGTCGATGAAGGGGGAATGGGAGTGGAGATCAGGCATGAGCGGGGTGCACCCACGACGTTGGCGAGAATCCCAGCGGCTGAAGACAGCATCAGACACTTTGAGACCAAGGCTTCTCTTCTGATGTTCCTTCTTTCTTTCTTCCTTTCCTATTCTCAGCGAGCTTGAATGGTTCAACCAGGAGGGCTGATATGGCAAAGAAAGGTAGCTAAGCAATTACACACTAGAGTTAGGTTGGTACGTTGGTGCATGACACTGATTCATTCTCGGAGGCTGAGAACTTATTTCCTGTTGTTTCCTACGAGACTCTGACTAATTTTTCAAAATCTCAGACTTATTGTGGTTGGGATAGTCAATAGCTGGTCATTTCTCACATTTGCCTAATACTTTGAACTTCTCAAAGTACCTCTATTTTCTTCCAGTATTTGTTCAATAGTTCTAGGAATTACATATACTATTATTATCATCTCATGAAGGCAGAAACGATGATAAGCATTATTAAAATCTCAGGGCTGTAAAGGGAAGAGCCAGTTCGGACTCTTCATTTTCTAATTTCTACATCCAAATTAGTCTGTGCCCCTGTTAGAAGTAGAGAAGGGATTTTTTTTTAATCAGGAAAAACTTAGAGGTTATTTATTTCTATGGGTTCCAACTTTTAGAGTTGCAGAATCATATTGTCAAACAGACTCTTACATGGGACTTAAATATTTGAAACATTTAGAAGTGGGGCACCTCCGACTGACATGGGGTGCCTGGAAATCCCTCCATTCCTCCTTTCTCCAAATGACCTTCCAACCTCCTTGGAACTCAGTTTGAAAACCACGAATGGAGTCCATTTCGTGTATTTGCCAGACAAGAAAACGACCGGAAGGATCACTGCGCTGTGCCTCAGTTGACCCAGTTGGTTAAAAAAAGAACTAGAGTGGAGCCTTATGGTTCCGAATTCTAAGTCTATTACTAATTACCCATCATTGTCTGAGTTTTTCATATTTTTCCATGTTCAAGCAACAATCATGAGTTGTGTTCTTATTGTTTCAATTCTTTTATTCTCCTGGTTTCATTTGTTTATGTTTTTGCTTTTTAAAATTTTTTGTAGAGCAAAAGTCAGAATTTCTAAACTTACAGAAATTAAAAGGATTTAAGTGAATACTATGCACAAATATATGCCAATAAATTAAATAACCTAGCTGAAGGGGTCAGATTCCTAGAAACGCATAAATTACCAAAACTGACTCAAGATAAAATAGAAAATCTGTACAGATCAATAACAAATTAAGACATTAAATCAGTAACAATAACAATAATAATAATCTCCCAACAAAGACAAGTTCAGGACCAGATGGTTTCACTGGTGAATTCTACCAAGTATTTAAAGAACAATTAACACCAATCCTTCTTTAACTCTTACAAAAACAGAAGAGGAGGAAACACCCTTGACGCATTCTCTGAGGCTAACGTGAACCTGATACCAACGCCAGATAAATACTTCACAAACAAAGGAAATTATAGACCAATGTCCTTTGGGAATATATAAATGCAAAGTTTTCAACAAAATACTAGCAAACCAAATCCAAAAGTATATTAAAAATATTATTCATCATAACCAAGAGGGGTTTACCCAAGAATGCAAGGGCAGCTCAACCTAAGAAAATGAATTAATGTAATATATTACAGTAATAGAATGAAGGCGGGGGGAAGGCAGATGGTGCAGAAGAACAATTGATAAATCTAGCATCCATTTATCATGCAAACACTTAGAAAATGAAACATACATGGGAACTTTCCCAACATGTTACAGGGCATTTTTGAAAAACCTACAGGTGACATCACTCTCAATGGTTAAAGACTGAAAACTTTCCCCCTGAGGTCAGGAACAAGACAAGTTCTAGCCAGTACTATTAAGCAATGCTTATCCCAAACTAGACAAATGCATGAACCATGTGTCTTTTCATTTCTGCTGAGATCTTTTGTGAATTTAGCTATTGCTTCCATCTTATGCATCCTCTCTAGACATTATGGTTTTAAAAATATGTATTTTCTATCTATTATCAACAGAGAGATGTCTGAACTTTATTCTAACTGGTGCAACACAGAGCAGAGTGACCTGTGTGGAGAGACCTTTACATGTCAATGGAATCGTGAATCTTTGGTTTATTGTCACCTCACTCTGAACCTGTTCTGCTGTGTGTATTGACAACTGAGTGAATGTTGTCACCAAGCAAGGCATGAATTGATCTTCTTAAACGATGACATTATCTTTAACCTTTTTATGAAACAACCGGTCTTCTCTAATTGTTTCTCTATTAAATGTCAAAATCAAATTCAAGATGGTGGGAAAAAGTTACTTGATAGCCAAGCTGCTCAGCCCGAATTTAATTACCAACTAACTGCAAGTGTTACGTCAGGAATCAGAGGCACAAAGTCCGCTCGGAGGTGGTTGTAAGTGAAAATGCCCCGCAAGTTGCCTGAGCTCACAGCCTTGGGCTGGCGCAGCTGCCATAGACAAGAGAAACACCGATTACCAGTTACCCGAAGTCTCGCTGCGTGCTGGGCCCTAGGCTAAACTACTGGTTCCACACGATTCCATTTTGCAAAGAAAGCAGCAGAAAGGCGAAACACCTTCATGTGGCAGATCCAGAAGTGAACCCAGGTGGGGCTGACTCCGCAACCTGAAGGCTGAACCAGCACCATGTGCCGGGGCCTCTCGAGCCACGATGTTCCCCTTTAGCCCCCCAGAGAGGCCGGGTGAAAGGCAGAGAGATTTCCTCTTTGACCAGTTTCAATGTGATTTAATGAAAGACTGTTCGGAGCAAAAAGGGTACTTTGGACAACTAGCTCGAACTTTTAAAATATCTCTCAGCCCCCCCCCACCCCGCCCCAAGCTCCTGACAAGGTACGGATAAAGGATAAATCAGTCTTTGATGTATGCCAGTGATCGAGCCTCATGTTCGTCAAGGGTCTGGCTTTGAAATGTACACAAGCTGGTGGTCTGGTGCTTTTGAACCACGACCTGCCGATGTGGGCCACGGGGCCCTACGAGAGAGGTTCGCCCTGGCTCGGGGTCTTAGGTCTATCCTGACGGCATCTCACTTGCTGGTCTAACTCAGCCTGGGGAAGAAGAACTCCAACACCCACATTTCCCTCCAGCATTTCTATTACGGAAGCCGTTGAAGAGGGGGGATCTAATTCTCAGTTCAAGCCAACTCCATTCTAATCCAATCCAATTCAGTAAGCATTCACTGTGTGCCTACTGTAGTTTAACATCCCATGGCACACAGACATAGGAAGGAAAGTGTCCCTGCTCCTCATAAAGAACTCGTGGGCGAACACCCCGGCAGTGAGTCAACGTGAGTCCTGTCCCAGGAGACAGAGGCTGAGACAGCGGCGGGGCGCACAAAGGAAAATGGTTGTTGATTCAACCAGGAAAAAAAGAAGGATCCCAAAGAAGGCCCTCCCTGAGCTGAGTTTGCGGGATAAGTCAGACTTCACGGAAGGACGGAGACACGGGGCTCGCTGGAGGGAACGGTGTGGTGAAAGCGAGGCCATGGAGCTGAGACTCAGGCTGTTCAGGAGACGCTGGGAAAGACCCCGTTCACATGGTCGAACCCGGCCCTGGCCCTCAGTTTTCACCTGCCCTCCACTGCGTCTGTATTACCCACCTCGGCGTAGATGGCCCACAGCCATTCGTGCCGTGGTCTAGGAACAGACAGATAAAGACCCAGGGCTCCAAATGTCAGGCCGGACGGACTGGGAAAAGCTTTGCATTCTATTTTCCTGACTAAGCCAAGATGAAAAGTGTTTCCCAGCAAGATACTATTATTATTCTTGGACAGTTGTCTATTTTTAAAATTTGGGCCAGATCGTTATCTCTTGCTTTGGAGTTGGGTCAAGTAAGATCACTCTACTTCCCACCACGCTTTATTTTTAAAACCCCCGTCTGCATTGAATTTGAACTTGAGCAGGATCTGTTTCTGAGATTATCTTGTCACAGTTGGCAGGGCTCGGGTGCCCTTTTTCTTTATATGGGTTGGCCTGTAGGGTTTATTGGCAGGTTTAAAAGCGAACTTTCGGGACTTTTCATCTTCACATGTTCTTGTCACAGAAACTCAGGCGGCGTAGGGGGCCGGAAGGGGGAGTTAAAAAAAAGGTTCTGGAAAGAAAGAAAAGATGAACAGGCTATTTATCTCAATATGCTTAGCCTGATATCAAATAAATATCTATGGGGGGGGAAATTATATTATAAACAGAAACATCTCAGCCATCTCTCTGAAGCTCTTCCAACATAATTACATCTCAGTGTGGCTCATGGCTGGCTGTTGATCCAAATATTTGGCAGAGAGGGCGACACCCTCCTGGGATGTCACAGCCCAGCCACAGCTTCCTGCCTGCTTACCAATTACCAGCTTTATATTGACAATTAGGGTTAGTAGAGAGCCCGGTGCTTTCACTGGGCTAAGCGGCCTCTGACTTTGTAAGTTCGGTTAGCAATTGAGCGTGTCTCAAACTCACAGCCCGTACAGGGTCAAGATACCTTTTTTAAAACAAAGGGGAGCAAATTCAACCTGAAAATAAAGACCCAGGGAAACTTTAGAGGGATCTTCCATGACGGCCAATAATCTCCAAACTCAGGGCTTTACGTGCGGCAGACTTCAGTCTGCCCGCTCAGCTGGTCAGCAATGAAGGGCCCTTTGCCCCCCGCCTGCCGGGGAGAGGAGAGGATTTGAGTTTTACTCGTGCAGCTTTCCATCAAAAAGGTGAGCCAGGCCCTGGCCAGTGTGGCTCGGTGGGTTGGAGCGCCATCCTGTGAACCAAAGGGTCGGCAGTTCAATTCCCCATCAGGGCACATGCCTGGGCTGCAGGTTTGGTACCCGGTCAGGGCAGGTGCAGGAGGCAACAGATGGATGTTTCTCTCTCACAGCAATGTCTTTCTCCCTCTCTCTCCCCCTTCCTTCCTCTCTCCCTTCTTTCCTCTCTTCCTTTATTCCCCTCTCTCTAAAGTCAATAAGCATGGTGATGCTTATTTTATCAGGTGATGATAAAAAAAGTTAAGACAGGAAGAGGGCCATCCCCTTGGCACTTTCCCTTGGCTGTGAAGTCCACATTCTCTGTTCGTCTTCCAGAGTCTCTGGTGATGCTTCCTACCTTCTGTACAGTCTACTGGTCCACCGTAAGTGCCCCCCATGCCTCTGCCCCCACAACCACCACTCCAACCTGACCTAGTGAGAGAGTTAAGTTTATTCATTTGATCATCAACTCTTTGTTGACAACTGAACATATCTGAAGAGTTTCAGATATGGTGACATTTCTTGCACTGGGTTAACAAAAGGCATGGGGCAGGACGGCAGCCCCTTCGGCAGCCCCACAACCCAAATCATGAGGTCCCCCTGGCACTGGTGCTTCCCTCCCCCTTCCAGTACAGACACAGCTGGTGTGGGTGGATGACAGTGTCTTTCCTTCCTCACCCCCTGCTAGGGCTCTGGCTCTTTACCCACAGTACTCGGCGGCGGGCTAGACTGCTTCCATGGCTAGGCCCAAGTGACAAATTACTCGGATGGCCGAGAGGCGAAAGAGCAGGGAAGTGTCTGGGCAGGGCTCCCAGGTGCCCTCTTCCCACTCCACTCCTCCTGTCCCCTCCTCTGGGTCTCGGTGCCAATAGCAGACTCCGCAGGCAAGTGCAGCCAACCAGAGTCAGCATTCACTGCCGGTGGGTGACCACCCTCACCAGCTGCTCAGAGGGCTGGGCAGCGGTGAGGGGACAGTTGGCCGGGGATGGTGAAGGGTACTGGCATTCTCCCCTTAGGAGAGACGCCAATGGTACTGACGTCCAAGGGAAGAGACCACAGCTGTGGGCTGACTCTTGCTCAAGCTAAGCTGGTGGTATTGGGGCAGTGTTGAGTCTTACACAGTCCCGGGGCCAAGTTATTTCTTTAGTCTCCTTTCGTGCTGTGAGTCCTGAACTGTGGGCACCATTCTTGCAGCCCATGTGGGGTCCAGATGTATGTGGCCAAAGGGAATTTTCTTTCCTGGAGACTTTGTGAGGGGAGAGAGAAAATGACATCAGATTCCAGTGTGAATTTATGTGCGTCCTTCAGCACTCCATGACAATGTCACGAGCGCCTCAGGAACTGGGAGTTGAGTTCACAGAGGAGTGGAGCTGACTCCAGTCAAACAGTGAACAGAGAAGGGAGAGGATGAAGAAAATTCTGAGGGCTGGAGGGAAGGCAGACCAACAGAAGTAGGAAAGACCTGAGGGTTGAAGTGGGTAAGCCCCTCGGTTCAGTCAGCTGTTAGTATGATCAGCTCATTGGGAAGACCGAAAAATATTTTAATTTACTTGGGAGGGGTCTGGCTGTAAGCAGGATCATGGGTCATTTTCTCCTGCTGTCAGCGGTGCCAACAACGGGAACATAGAGTAACAGCAGAAAACATTTCCTGAGAAATCCCACCTCCCAGGGTCTTTTCTTGATTGTTTCTATAGGTTCCTGTACACATCGTCTTGTTTCCCAATCTGCAGTCATCTGGCCCCACCCCAGGGTGCAGAGAGACCCTTGGGTTCTGGAAAAGCCACAAGAGCAGGGTCTGAGAATCAGACAGACCTGGGGGTGGATTCCCACTTAGTCACTTTCTACCCATGTGACTTCAGACAAATTACTCAGTTTCCTCCTCTGTGAAATGGGGAAAAACAATGCAGATCTCATGCTTTTGCTGGAAGGCTTAAAGGGGGCATGCATGAGCACTCAACAGATGGGGGCTATTAATTTCTAACCCCATTTCATGCGCGAGGAAGTTTATCAACATTACTTACAACTCTGTATTCCAAGCTGAAACTGCCCCCAAGCCTGTAAGTTGAAACAAAACGTGCTCACATACTTCAGGGTAACAGAATGTGTGATGGAATGGTGAAAAGAGACCCTCACTGGCCCAAAGTGATTATTGAACTGAGATAATTCACAGAGCACTTAGTACAGGGTCCAATTCATCACACATACAATCTAAGTATCCTTTTCTTCTTGCTGCATGTCCAGGTGGTTAGGAATTCTTTGGGTTCTGCCATCTACATTCAGATGTGTGTATGTGTGTGTATATGTGTGTCTGTGTACGTGTATATGTATATACATATATATTCATATATATTCATGTGCATATATGTATCTATATATACATTCTCACCAACCACAGTGCTACATCCAATCTAAGACATGCCATCCCTGGTGTGCATTACTGACTACAACCTCCTAACCTGGGAACCTGTTTGTTCCCTGAACCCCTGGTGTCTCAACTTAACTTAGTGACCAGCATAACACTTTAAAACACAATTGAAACCAGGCCACGCCTCTGCCTAGAGCATTCTATGCGTCCCAATTCTACCCAGAGCAAAAGCAAAAATCCTTACAATGGTCTACAAGGTCCAGTCCAATTCCGTCCCCTCCCCACCCCTCCTCTCACCAGCTCCCAACCCTGACCCCTCTGATCTCTGAGAACACCACTCACTCCCCTCCTCCACTCACTCTGCCGTGGACCCGGGCCTCCTGGTCGATCCTCCAACCCACTCCAAGACCGACTCAACATCAGCTGACACCCCTCCCAGCGTCACCTCTTGCCCATGTCTACACAGCAATTTTCTGCATCTCCTTCATGCCTGTGCTAAAATGTCACTTTGCAAAGAATGACCACCTAGCCACCTTCTTTGAAATGGCACCTGCCTGAGGTCACAGCACACCCAACCCCCCTAACCTGCTCTCCTTTTGCTGCTGCACTCAGCACTGCTCTACCACATATGTGACTCACGGGTTGTGTGTCCCCTCCTGAAATGTCAGCTCCACAAGGACGGAGACTCTGCTGTCTGTTGTGGTCACTGCTGTATCCTCAGTGACGAAAACAGTGCCACCACACAGCAGTGACCCAATAAATAAGTGCTAAATAAATTGATGAGTGGTTATTTGAGAGTTTATAATTCTGTTTTTGTGCAAATGTGATGGGCAGGGGCATAAAATGTGACCTTATAAATGTCTTTCATCCCTGGGCATCAACTAAAATTCATTTATGCATCAATTCATTCATTTAGTAAAGAAACATTTATTGAGCACCTATTAAATATTAAAAATACCAAAAAATAAATGTAGCAGATGCTCTAATGTCAAGAAGCCCCCAGATTGATGAGAGCAGATTTGTAGGCCAGGGAGTGAAGGAGACTGAAGGAGGAGTTAGAGACAAGAGTCTGTAGGTCTGGAGAAACGGATCCCTAACCCTTTCGGAATGAGCTATGGGAGGCGGAAGGCCAGGGGTGGAGAAGAAGAATCAATTTGAGAAGGCTTTACTAGAGATTTATCAGTTGAGATTGGAAAGATGGGTTAGCATCCGGAGGCTGACAAAAGGGATGGTGTTCCAGGTAAAGGGAGGGAGGTCCCTGGAGGAGCAGGAAGGGGGCGGGGCATGGGGTAGGAGGCAGCGAGGGCCGCTCCGGGGGCCCCTGATCTGATTTTAAGCAGCGCAGTAACGGGACCATACGCCAAGCCCTGACAGACGATCACATCAGGAAAGGTGGATGGGGCGGGGGAGGATGGAGGCCGCTGCCGTGTGCGTCCATGACGGCCAAGGATCAAACGCCTCACAGAGGACACATACTCAATATATTATTTTGTAACCTGCTGTTCGTTTAGTTATTTTACTGTAAACATTGTCTCACGTCAACCCCGCTCTCACACTTAATCATGGCACTGTGTTCCAGTCTCTGGTGTATTTAATATATTTAATATATTTATCAGGTTCCCTAAATCACACTAAGGTTCCATGGTTTTTTTAAAAACATTTATACCTGCATTTATCATTTTGACTATAAGTGTATTAGAGTACAGTCTAAGGCAGCCTTAACTAATTTTGACACATAGTAACTTGACAATAACTCTTTGTGGTAGGTTCCATTATCTCCTCTTGTAATGGGAAACTAAGGTTTAGCAGAATAATTTCCTCACTTACAGCCATATTGCTACAAATGACCAGGCAGTTTCCAATCAAATTCAGCCCTCGGGCTAATATTGTGTATAAATACTCGTGGAACCCTTAGCCGGAAAATAATTCGTAGTCAGGTAATTTATTCTCAGCCTGAAGTTCTAGCAGGTGCAAAGGCTCTTTATAAGTAAGGATTCTGACCTTTTGTGTCTTGGCCTCCTTCGCGGACCAGTTTTACCCTAAACCGGCAGCGAGCGGGGCACCCAGAGCGGGGCCGCCGCGAACCCTCCATCTGCCAGCGCTCCGCCCCGCAAGGGCTTTGGAAGCCTCGCGAATTCTATTCAGGTTTTTTCCCACTGTTTTCCTGCGCCACAGAGACGCAGCGAGAAGTAGTGCGGACTGATCGTCTGAAGCAGAACTAAGAACTGGAAGCTTTATTTGCAAGGAAAACACACTCCAACTTGACCCCTGAGGCTTGGTCCTCCGGCCGCGGGAGAGGACTTCCCAGCGCCTGTCTGGTGCGCACGGCCACACACCCTGCTTGCCCAGCCTCGTCGCCACCCACAACGCGCCTTCAGATGGATTATTCCATCCGCTCTCAGCCAAAACCATGGATTCGAAAACTGTAGCTTGATGATATCATAACTTGAAATGTGGACGGGAAAAAAAGTCAATTTTCACCTGCTAAATGTCTAGCCGCCAGCTTGACTGATTTGTTTTTTACTGACTAGACCAGATCAATAGGCCGTTGAGTCACCGTGTTGACCTTGATTGACTCAATGCAGTTTGATCTGTAGGGACAAGGACAGATGGCAGCAGCCGCCCCTGAAGCAGGGAACACCCGAGAGCTCCGCCTGGGTTCCGCTGCCCTGGGGCCACCTCGGCAAACCCTGGGAGGCTGGCACTTCCGATCCCCATTTACACATGAGGGAGCAGGGTTCGAGAAGGTTATGCCTCGTGCCCAAGATCACCAGGGTGGCGACAAGGCCCAAGTCTGGGCATACAGCTTAACCATACACTCTGCTGCTGTGGCTAAGGGCCTGAGAAACGCTGCCGGCCCCGCTCTCGGCAGCAGCCATGGCTCCGTGTCCCCACCTGCCCTCCAGGTGAAGGACAGAAAAAACCCAGAACCTTCGCTGGGCCCTCTCTCAACCATCAGCAAATCATTGGACTGTAATGACTGTGCTGTCTCGGGGCTTTCTTTTCTTACCTAGTGACAAAAGAGTGTCTGGAAGTCGCACACAAAGCTAGAGTGGGCTTATTTATTTGGATTTTTATGGTTCAATGCTCTGAGGTTAGAGGTGGGGAATAGAAGAGGTTAAGCCTCAAAAAACTCAATCCGCAGGTGACTCACATGCAAGGCTCTGCCCAGTGTGTCGGAATCATCTAAGCCCCTGTACTTTGTACTTGAAAGGATCTTCAAAGGGCGACATCCTCTCAGAAGGCCGGACTTCAAGCTTCTTTTCCGCCCGCTCTTTCTCCGCCTGCTGCTTAACATCGCGAAGGGTTTGGGTGGAGGGATTATCTTTTCTGCCCCCGACTGTGATCTAACCATTCTCGCAGCCCCTCCGGACCCAGTGTTCAGCACCTGCCCCAGATCAAACTGCGCCCACGTCCCGCAGGCTCAGCAGAAGGAAAAAAAAACGTTCGAAATTTTAAGTGACTTCAAATTTTTATTTACCTCTTTCTTGCTCATTGTTTTTATTTCCATAGGTACAGCTGAAAAGGCCACTTCCTGAAGGTCTGTAATGACCCCCGTGCTGGTGTCTCTCTTCCATCCCCTGCAAAGTGACGGTCAGGGAGGAGGACATGAGAAGAGCCATGAAGAAACTTAGGGGAATCAAACGATTATCTCAGTAAAAAATGGCATCTAACGCCATTTCTGCTGATTGCGACGGTCTTCGACAGGCAAAGGGCCACAACATTTTAAAATAAGGACAAGATCTGAAGCCTGGGAGGGCTGCCTCACCCCTGGAAGTGGGCTTTGAAGTGTGACAGTGGAGGAAGGAAAGGCCACCCGACCACCTTTGCAGGACACATCACAATGGGACACACCCCCGTGGTCATGCGGGGCCCCAGGACCCAGGCAGCCAGTCGTGGGGTGAGAGATGGTGCACTGCAGCAGGGATGGCAACACACCAAAGAGCTGACAGGTACGGGCGTTAGCTGGTGCCAGTAAGTGCCCGTTCTGGCTAAATGCATCTGCAAAGCAAGATCACTCAAAGAATGTTAAGAGTTTGACAAGTGAAATCTCAGAATGTGCAAGAATCACCGTGGGAGAAAGAGAGAGTTTGCTACCCTTGTCTGTGCCTATTGTGAGCTTCCGCATTGCACGGAAGTCCGTGTGCCGGGGGGCTGGGTGCTGCTGGGTGGGAGGCGAGCCTTTGGTGCCTAGGCCATCAAGAAGCCAGCCCCACCTGGACTCTTCCCTGCGATCTGCCACCATCCGTGTGACCCTGGGTAAGCCTGCCCATCTCTCAGTCTTGGCTCTTTTCTTTGTTGATGGGAAGATTTGGTGGCGTCAGGGGGGTGCCGTGGGGTTCAGATGAGCTTTAAACTTAAAAAGTGTGAGGTCTCAATTAATTTCGACTTTTATACGCTTCCTCTGAGAAAGATTGCTGAAACACACTGCATATAGGTTAAAGGAAGAGCCGTAGTCCAGGGGACTAGACCCATTGAAAGTTTTCTTCCGAAACTAGGGAAGCATTTTAACTTCAGGAAGAGGAGGTTTGAGGGAATCTGGAGTCTACCAAACCCCAGATAGGAACAAGATGGATTTAACCTTAGAAACTATTCCTACAGACCTCCACACTGCTCGCTAGAGATGTGGGGATGCTATTTAAATATTTCCAGTGACGACTTTATTGTAGTTTCAGGTCTAGAAAACGAAAGAACCCTTGAAAAGAAAAACCCAGACTCACGCCCGATTTTCTCAGGCGTTGCTGCCCTCACACCTGGAGGCAAGACTCAGGCTCCGGGTCTCCCCAAGCATCCTCCTCCAGAGAGCAGAGCCATGCCTGTCACTTACCCATTAGTCAGCTGACCCTCAACCACGTCCCAGGAGGACTTTCTCCTCGTGGGCTTTTATGCACATGACTTATGTTGAATCTTCATTTTTAAAAATATATATGATTTCCAGTATTTTACACATGAAAGAAATTTATGCTCCCCTCTCCTTGCCCGAATATTTAACCTTGGGGAAAAGTCACCCCACTGACCCACACTGTCCCACCGACCCAGGAGTCCCTGCAACAGTCTAGAATCCACAAGAGTGCTCAGTAAATGCTGGCTCCGTTTTTATTGTTATTGACGAAGTTAACGAAAATATAGTAAAACTGTGACAGCTGCCACCACTTGTCCTAAAATGCTCTTCAATAAACATAGATATTGTTGCAATAGCAACATATCAAGTGGTTCCCGCCCCCCTTTTCCATGCAGAGCCCCTTCCTCTGCCCTCTGGTGGTGAGGAGCCCACACTGGGTGTCCTGAGGGTCTAATCGCGCCCCTCCGGTGGCTTTACAGTAAGTGTGAAGATACGCTCCCCTGAAGTGGGTGCCGCACCCAGTCATTCTGATAATTCTCTGTCCACTATGCTACACAAATAAATTAAACTAATCCTTACACTATCATCCCCATGCCTGACTTACACACAAAGAACTAAAAACTCAAATAGCTTGTGAAAAGGCCATTATAACCAAAGTGTACACTCTTTTCACAGCAGCCTCAGCCCCTGTCACTTCAGAGGGTCCTGCTGGCCACTGGGGCAGCCTTGGTCTTCAGAGCCTACAAAGGCCTTGGGCCTTCATGTCTCCCTCCCCCAAGGGCAGCCCACAGATAGGGACTCTGTAGGGAGTACATTGATGAGAGATGAGTTTTGGGGTGTCATCTGCCCTCTGGAGCTCCCCAAGGGCTTGGACGGAGCTGGGGACATCTCCTGAAAGCCATCTGTGGGCGGCCTCCCCCTGCTCTGTTCCCCGACACCCTTGCAGATTTCTCCTGAGAACATTCCATTAATAAAGTGGCCCCATCACAAATTCTTGCCTCAGAACCTACCTCTGTAACCCAAGAAGGAAGAAAAGGAAGAAAGGGCTCATTACGTCCCTCCTCTGTGAGGCCCGTGTAGAGGAACGAGGCTTGGAGTGCAGGCAGCCAAGGGCAGAGCCTTTGACCTTGGCCACCTGGCCCCTGAGGACAGCGACAGGCCTGCCACAGGCAGACCACTGGTCAGCACTTGTCTCACTTCACCCTCAGGAAGGGCAGAAAGACCGCATGACTTAGGATCACAAGAGAGCCCAGGAAACCCTAGGCAGCGTGAGTGTCGAAGCCACTGAGCAGCCCACAACCACCAGAAGACTGACTTTGGAAGAAATGGATTAGTAGAGGGGATAGAAAATAACTTCAAAGTAAATATAGCTCCCGGGGACTCAATGACTTACTATCTCCATAAGACGAGGCGGGGAGAGAAATCAAAGAATAAGAAAGAGGTCTTAATATTTAACAAAAACACAGTTGCTAAAAGCAGAAAACCTCGTCACAGAAAAAAATAAAAAATAAAAAGACTTATGAATAGGAAAACTTCAGTACAAAATTTAGAAGACAAAGTCAAATAATCTGCCACCACGTAGACCCACAATACCAAGAGATGGGACAAATAGAGAAGTGGTAAGAGATTTGGACATGGTCCTACACTCTACAACTAACCATTCCAGAAAGAAAACAGATACGTTATCAAGAAAATAAAACCAGAAAAGTCCTTAAGCAGAGGAGACACACAGCCCTCACCAATGAAAGCCAAACAAATGAGAAAGACCCCCATCTGGAAACATCATGGTGAAATTCCAGGACACAAGGGATAAAGATAAGATCATAAAAGCTGTGAGAGAGAGAGGGGGGAAGACGGGTCTGCACTTACGGAGAAATGAGACTCAAGTTTTCGTTTGCTCAAAGACATTGGACGGAATCAGACTGGCATCAAAAACTGCAGGAAAACAACAATGAAAAACTGTAAGAGCGATGCGGTCCGACGTGGCACCACTGTCAGCAGGTCCTGACTCGCCGAGGAAGCAGGTCCGCCAGCGCGCCCCTTGGCATCAGATGTTGACTCTAGTGCTGTGCGAATGTGCACATAAGACCCTGTACACAGTCTCTCGCTGCAGCTGACGCTCAGAAGCCCAGACCGAGGTTCCAGGAGAAAGTCTCTGTCACGAAGGGGTTCAGGAGGATGGAAAGTCGAGGCTGTTATTGCAAGCAACTCCTTATACTATAATTCTCTGACACACGTGCCTGGCAGCATTTTTAAAATATCCTTGTAGTTGCACTGTAGGGCATTAAAGGTGGTATGGATTTCATGCCCGTTGCTAAGTGCTAAGTGAAAGGCACGTTTCCTCTCCTCCTCTGGGTTCAGCTACTTGGGAAGAATGATAAAGGGGGTTCATTGTCCTCCCTGAGGCCATCAGGATTGGGAAGGGCCAATGGGTGAGAGGCTGGGAGGGCAAAGTGTACCTCGGGCTTGCACCTCGGGCTTGAAATGAGCTGTGAAATCCACCTGCCTGTCCCAACAAGGACATTCTCTCTTTACTGTCAATCAGGAGCGTATTGGTTTTCATGTGTTCAACTCCTTTATTCAACTCAAATGTATTGAGCAATTACTAGGTGCCAGCATTGTCAATAGACGCTGGATATTAAGTGGCGAACAAGACAAAATCCGTGCTCTAGGGAGATTAAATGAGAAAAACAATACAATTATCTCAAGACAATGGGGAGAGTGTTCGATACAATCCAAAACTCATTCATTATAAAAATCCTTCGCAAGCTAAAAATAGAAGAGAACTGCTTTATCATGATAAATTGTATCTATCAAAAACCTATCGCTATAAAAACATCACATAGAACAGGGGGACTTTCATGGTCGGGAGACAGCCACCCTTTTTCAGCTCTTCTCCCGAGCATGGGCCTTGGAGCTCTGACTGCTACAGTTAGAAAAGAAAAAGAAACAGGAAGTAAGACTTAAAGAGAAAGAAAAAAATGGGGCCTCATTTGCAGGAATACGTCTACATGATAATCTACAGAAATGTTAGACAACTTATCCAAGTTAATATAAGAGTCCAGGAACACAGTTAGATATAAATTGTCACCCATCACAGAGTAGGAGATGCTGAAAGTGACCTAAACATACATTCAAATATGATATAAGAGAGAGGTGGCATTATAATTCACAGGCAAAGAATGAGATTTTCAAAAATGGTGCTATGACAATTGGTTATCTGTGCAGACTAAAATAAACTTAGATTTCCTGTCTCATACCACAAAATTCTAAATATATTAAAGGCCAAATAGAAAGCATGTAAGTTTAAATCTTTGACGGAAATACAGGGGAAATTTTTGTCACTTCTTAGTCAGGAAATGTTTCTTGAAACAAAAGGTAAAAAAAAAATGAGATATCCGATCACATTAAAGAGTTTAAATGCATTGACATTAAAAAGCTTCACAATTAAAGTGAAAAGATAAGTCAAAGTTCTGTAAGAAAATATAGCAAGTCATACAACTGGCAAATAACTAGTGTTTAAGATGTAAATGCATACCCATACACGCAGTATATATACACACATAAATAACATACATACACAAAATTCAAGCTCTATAAAGCATATTAGTAAAGTACTCAGGACACATAAAGTTAGTTTAAGGTGTATGTGTGTGTGTATACACATGTACATTAAAAGATGAACAAACCTACTAGAAAACAAATGGCCACGCAAGGGCTTCACCCAGGAGAAAGTCTGAATGCCAACGAGCACGTAGAAAAACAAGAATTCTCACGCAAGTGCACCTGCAGATCGGCACAGCCCTACTTTGGAGAACAATTTGACAACATCTCTTGCACTCACCCGAGTTTCCCCTGAGACCGTGATCTTTGCCCGGGAGCCCGCTGGGTGGCACGAGGGGTGGGTAGGGAAGAGGCTGACTGACAGCCACGGAACATGCCATCCTGGCTACTTGATTACTAAAATCCTCCTCTGCTGCGGTCACTCTTGGTGAGCATTTACAAGGGACAATATCTTCATGTTTTTTGACCATTCAGGCAGGTCTATCCACATACCTCTTCCCCAAATTTTCTTGTTACCAATTATCCAGTCATCTTCCCTCAAATTCCCTAACCATCCAACCAAACCATTGGCCAAAGCCCGTGAAATGGTATAAAAAGTTAGTAAAGTTAACATGGGAATATCCTTCAACCCAGCGTTTTCACCTCTGTTACACGAGCGAGATAAATGTTGGCACACCCGTGCCAGGACACATGCGCACAACTGCTTTCCGCAGTGTCGTTGCCATCAGAAAAGCTTTGGGAACCACCTACAATTCCATCCCCTATAGGCTGTGTGAACAAATTATCACATGTGTGCACAACAGACTACCATCCAGCAATGAAAATGATACACGGGACCTAAAGATGTAAACACGGGGAACTTCAAAAAGATGCCGATACGTGTAAAACTCTAGTTACTGATGCCATTTCAGCAAACTTTAAAATAGAACAATCCAAATCATTTTTGATAAATTTATACATAAAGATAACATAAAACTGTATGGAAATGGCAAAAAACCAATTGCGTTACCTCTGAGGAGGTAAAAAAATATATATATATTTATATATATATATATTTTAGTAATGAATATATATATATATTCATTACTTTAAAAATACCCTAAAGTAAATCTGGGAGATAAAGTTGGATGGCAGATATAGGGTTTTCCTTTCCCTATTTTCTGTAGTTTTCTGTATGTTTTTAGCTTTCACAATAAAATCTCTGGCATCCCTGGCTTGCAGACACATGCCCCTCACCTCTGCCTCCAACGTCATGTGGTGGCCTCCCTGTGTGCACGTCCGAGTCAAATGCACACTTGTAAATATACGTGCTCAACAAGCTTTGCTTTTGCTGTCCTTAGGGTTTTAACTTGGATCTTGCTAGAACTGTTTCAGATCAAGACGTACAGCTGGGGTGGACCCGCCGCCATTCGATGCCCCGCGACAGGGATAAGGATGGTTGTCACAGCGCAGCTGTGCCCCATCATCTCGGGTCCCACTTCACATGAGATCCAGCAAGGCCAAGTTTTCACTGCCAGGCTGGGCCTTTGACAGAGGATAGAAATAAAAGAGGGCATGGAAAATATAAAGAGAATTAGAAATAAGATTAAATGAAAGAATGGAGGGAAAATGACTTGGAGGAGAGAAACAGAAGAAAAGGAAAGAATGGAGAAAATGGTGAGAAGAGAAGGCAGAAGGGGGAAGCTAATCATTGAAAAGTGACAAAAAAAAAAAAGGTATCCAATTTTCTCCAGCATTAGGGTCTCGGTCTGCCTCCTTGTGACAAAAATGACTTTGAAGAATGCCCTTTGTATTAAAATTAAAACGTGATAGCAGGTCTCTGAATGCCCCGCCAGAAAAACTCTTTTGAGATAGCAGTTTATTGGACTACAAGACCTCACTAATCCCCTCACATCTTGTACAAAATGCCCTCAGAAGGCAGTTAGCAATCTGATATTTCTAGCTCAGCTCCCGGAAAATAGCATCTTTCAATTAGTGACAGGTATTAACACCTGTGCTACCGCGGGCACTTTCACAGGGTGGCAGTCATTGCGGCACAGTGTCTGTCCCTTAAAGCCAAATGAGCTGCTCCTTTGAGTTGCTGGTATCAGAAAAATAGCAAGACTGTCCACCAGATAATCCCCGAATCATGACAAGTAATAAATCTGCCTGCTGAAAATCTTTAAGAAAACTTCCTCCGGAGGAAAGGCAGTGGGAGGTAGAGCCACATGTGCAGAGCTGATATCAAAATTGTAATATTGCTCTCAGCTCAAACTTTGCATTTTTTCCTTGGTAAAAATGGGAGCTAGGACAAGGCTGGGAAGCCATCTTTGTCAAGCTTGAATATTTAAGGCAGGGTGGTCCGCGACTGAGACTGGACGGAGCCGCTGGAAGCCAGCACGTGGCTGGGCAAGGGTTCCCTCTGAAAAATTATGGAAGTCATCGGACATCAAAATGGTCTTTTAAATTTTGTCTTCAGCATGGAGCTGCTGCCATGGAATGGGGAAAGATAAAACCCCAACCGACTTTGTTGATTAGCAGAAATTTATAATCACACAATGTCACCCGTAGGAAGAATGGGTACTGGTCTGAAGGTGGGAAATGGAAGCTCTGTCCAGCCATTGGAGGCGACTTCCTGCTGCTTATCTCCAGGGAGCTGACAGGGTGGGGGATGGGAGGGCTGGCATATGAATACAAAACATGAACCCCCACCCTTCTGTGATTTTTGTCTCTGGAATCTCCTGACACAAATTTGGGGTTGGATAGGGAAATAGAAGGGGCGCTGTACATGCTTTGACCTTTCTGGATCTTCTTATGAATGAGATGTTTACCATAAGGTCTTACAGGCAATTCTTATATGTTTTCCCTTATTAAATACTTCTTATTTCTTCTCAATTTTTTTAGACTAAGCCTATAATTCTATCTGCACCAATCTGCAAATCTTAAACTTCAAAGAAAACTCAAACAGTAACGTCCTCCCTTCAGTTGAGTCCTCTTCACCCACACTGTCCCACCCCTACCTCTCTCTCAAAAACACCCCAACCTTGAAGATTCTCTTTAAGTCCTCTTTTTAAGTTTTTATACCATCAACCTCCTCATCGGGGGGTTACTTGTAAAGGTACCTACCATGTCTTTGAACTGTTTTCTGTTTGCACAAAATTAAAACAGATCCCCCTCTTCTTTGAGCAAAAATGAGCCACCCCGGAGGAGGAAGTAAATTCAGGTTGCTAACTGATTTTTACAGACACCCTGCAGGCACCCCCCACCCCCCGTCTCCATGCTGATAGTTTGAAAACTGTGGATTTACGCAACCTTTGTTCCAAATACTGCTGAAAGAGAACTACGCTGAGTTCCATACAACAATCAAAATTTCCACCGTTTTCTGTAAAAATTCAGGTCAGTAAAAAATTCCATAAGTGAGTGAAATGAGTCTCCAAAGTTTATAAAAATTTGCAAGGCTGACAAGTATAGTATACAAGTATACAAGTATAGTATAAGGAGTTGCTTGCAAGAACAGACTTGACTTTCCATCCTCCTGAACCCCCTCGTGACAGAGACTTTCTCCTGGAACCTCGGTCTGGGCTTCTGAGCGTCAGCTGACCTTGGACCCCAGAGACACATGGCTTGAGAGGGAAGAACACTCGTCACGGACAGAAACAAGGACTTGCTTTTCTCTTTTATAATGTTCATTTACTCTTTCAAGACTGTTATTTGCAAGGCACAAAAACTTCCAAGAAATATTATGAGCATTTTCTTATTTACTGAGGAAAACAGCCTTGCAAATTTCTCTGAATTTGCTGATTTCTTTTCTACACAACATGAAGAACGGTATTGAAATTAAACCCAAATGTGGATTCATGCATCCTACCTGCCCTGTCCACGGAGGAAACACACATCTATTCTCTTCTGTTACCCTCTCTCTCTCTCTCTCTCTTTAAATCCTCACCTGAGGATACTTTTCCTTGATTGTAGAGAGAGAGGAAGGGAGAGAGAGAAACATCAATCAGTTGTCTCTCACAAACACTCCGACCAGGGATCAAATCCAAAACCTAGGTATGTGCCCTGACCAGGAACTGAACCTACAACCTTTCAGCGTTCGGGAGGATGCTCCGACCAACTGAGCCACACTGGCCAGGGCTTCTGTTATTCCCTTTTATGGCCCAAGACAGGTGGGGTAAGACCCTTGATGTCTGCATGTGGGTGTCAGAGATCCAGTGATTACACTGGTCAGTCCTGGGAAATGACCACAGGGCCACCTGCCCTGGACAGAGAGGGGAAAGACATCTGCGCCAGACGGCCGCGGGGCTCTGCCTGGAAGGCATCCCTGTACCTTTCATCCCGTTGCCCTCAGAAGCTGTCCCACGCGGGTCTGGCCCACTGATGGCCCTGTGTCGGTGTGGGCACTGAGAGTCTTGCTTTGGTGGGAGAGTTGGTGACCCTGAGAGTCCCCTGTGCCCAGCTGAGCCACGCAGGGTTGGTGCCCCCTTGGAAGCCACAGTGCATGGAGGGCCCCTTGTCCCACACTCTGGTCCAGGTGGAGGAAGTGAGGAAGCCCTCTGGTTACCTACTGCCACCATGGTCCTCCTTCTTCAGCTCAGCACCCACCCGGTTGTAGGGCTCTTCGCGGGCTGAGGGTGCAGACCAAGGCCCACCTGGAGCTAGGTCAGGGGAGTGGGGGGGTGGCGATCCCAGAGGGAAAGAGCCAGTAGGGCTTCCGGGGACCTCAGTTTCTGCTAAGGGGGAACTAAAGCTGATCGGGCGCGGGTTCAAAACTAGATAGAACTTCCTGGTTGAAAAGTGAAAAGACGTTAAACATGACTATGAAGTATTCTCTGGAGATTTGAAAAAAACACATTTAGTTTAATCGGAGGAATAATGTGAATTATAATTTTGCCCAAAATACTGAATGTGCATTTAAAATCTCTCTCACTCTATTATTTCTACCCTCAGTGCCTCACCCGGGGGCACGTGAAAACAGATCGGAGGCTGCCCAGGGTCCTGTCGCCAGTTCCGAGGATAAGGCACTTCAGTGTCCCAGGAAGCGATGAATTTCCACCATTTTGAAATTAAGAGGATTTTCATTTACTATAAATTAATTCACACAGGCTGTTAATAACAAAACATCGACAGGCCTGGAGTGTTCTAAAAGAGAAGAAGGGAGGAGATGAGGTTGGGGAGACCTTATATGCGTGTAAATGCACATGAAATACGGGGTCTATAAAAGCTTCATGAATCACACCAAGAATACCTTATGCATTTTACCAAGCCTTAAACTGTTCAAAGCACTTTCTTATGCATTCTTTCATAAGTTACACACATTGATGAACGTATCCTAAGTCTGTAGGGTGGGACAGGGGACCCAGGTATCTGAGGTCTCAAGTCACAAGCACTAGCTAAAGGAATCTCTTGAAACAGCCGTCAGACCTGGGACCTCTCCTCCTCCTGCTTCTCCCACAATCCATTGCAGCCACACACCTTCCTCTGAAGGGCTGAGCACCGCTCCCTGAGAAGGGCTGCTGAGGCTAGGACAGAGTTTCAGGGTAAGGCAGGCGGGGCAGGCTGGAGGAGGCCACTGACATCAGAAGAGGCCTGAGGTGCCAGAAACTTTCCAGAAGTTCCAGAAACGGAACTTTCCAGAAAATTGCAGGCAGCGGGGACCAGCCGCACCCCTTCAAGGACTGACACAAACAGCATTTACTAGAAACTGGTCGATTGTGCAAAAATATGCTTCGTGCAGACCAGGCCAGCCGGAGTCCCGTTACACCCCCTCTTCACCCCGCCCCCTTCCATAGGCTCACGCACAGATACGCACACGTGCACACACTTTCAGGCCGTGTGTCCTCACCTGGCGGGACAGCTGGCTTGCTCTCAGGGGGGCGAGTCAAAATAGCATGGAGCAGATGCCACAGGAAAGTGCCGAGGAGGCACACGGAAGGGCATGCTGAGCCGGAGGAGGGAGGAACAGGCTTCAGAGATGGCAGTAGCCACCATAGAAGGACACCTGATCCGGGCCACACACCAGCTTCCAGCCGGAGATCTCAGAGGACGTTACCAGCACCACTGGAGACAGGCTGTCACTTCCATCGGCTGTGGGAATGCATTAAGGAAAAAGAACTGGATGCACTTGACCAAGGGCAGTGAGTCATCCTGATGGGAAAAGGGCCCACAGTCCCGGCTCTGACATCTCTGCATTAGATTGGTTCGAAGTCCGGGGGATCCAGACTGCACAGTGAGCCCATGGAGCCCTGCCCTGGGCGCCCGCAGTGAACTCTGCCTTCCATTGGTAACAAATCACAAGCCACAGGAAGGGAGGCCGCTAGTCAAGGATTTTGTCCTCAGCCCTGCTAAAGATTTCTAACAATTTTTCTGAAAACAAAGCCAACCGGATTATTAAATTTGCAGCTACAAAAAGCTAAGGAAGAGGGCTCATTTCTCGGATAACAGAATCATATTGAAAAACTTTTGAAAAGCTTCAGTGATGGACCCCAACACTAACATGATAAAATTGCAAAGGCATCCATAGACGTCCTAGACTTGGGTTCTGAACATCAACCGCACTGGTATAGGACAGAAACTGATAATGCGATCTCTATGGAAAGGACCTGGAATGCTGAGTTGACTCCAAAGTTCATGGGAAAACTTCCCAAAAGTGCCTATGTGACTGAAGCCACGTTCATGGACATATATGGCCATGGAGTCGTAGAAAATGCTGGTGGCATTAGAGGTCACTTGAGCCATCCTCTTCATCACATCATGGGACCAGAGTCTTTAGAGGTTACAGGAAGAAGTAGATGGAATGGATAATGTATTTTGGTATCTCCAGCATTAGGTGCTGGTGACCTTGGGTGTCCACCTGAATCCGCGGGAAGTCGCTGCCTGGACAACTGATTTTGAGAAGGATTCTGAATCCTCGTCCAGGCTCAGCAGAAAGGAGGACCGTGACAGTGGAGCGAGCCTGCCACGGTCCGGAGAGGGAGCCCAAGTACTGGTGCGGGCACGTGGCACCCAGCCCTGACCACGTGGAGCTCGCCTTCCAGGTGCACTGCGTGAACTCCCGCTGCCAAGATCTCCCACAGCCTCTGCCTCAGCAGCCCCTCCTGGTCTGCACCCAGGGCGGGCTGAGCGTCCTGCAGTAAATCCCTCTGCCGATGACAGCTGACGGGCAGGTATCTCTAACTTCCTTGCCCCTCAGAGGGGAATAGCTTGAGGTGTGCTCGGCACACTCTCGCCCGGAGGGGACCAGCAGGGTCAAATCCCAGTGGCCCACACAGTAACCTGTTCAGCTGTGCACCCTTGACGGAATTCCTTCCTTATCTCTAACCTCCCCGCCCCGACAGGTGTTTCCTGGGATCACCTCCCAAATAAGCTTGTATTCCAGTCCTCATCTTAGGGGCTGCTTCTGGGGGTCCTGACCTTCTGGGAGTTTGCCATCCTCATAGAACAAAGGAAATGACATTCACCCTGCGCCAGTCAAGAGCTGAGCACCAGGGCCCTGGACGGCCGGGGCAAACCCGAGGACAGAGGCCGGGGTGGTCAAGGGTCTGTGGCCTCTCGACCAATAAGGAAGCGCTCAGATTGAAAAGGGTGTTGGATCTGAAAACTGGAGAGGGCAGATCCACCATGACCTGGAAGTAGCTTAGCCCTGAGGTGACACACACCGACTTTGCTTTCCCAACCCTTGGTACACAGATCAGATCTGTCACCTACTAAGTGTGACATCTTGGATAAGTTCTGTCATGGTTGTTCAGCTTCTCTAAAGCTGTGCCTAAAACGTAAGAACTGTAATAATGTCTACCTCTTGGTGTGACTTTGTGAACTAAATATAAGCCCAACCCATAGCCAAGTGCAAATAAACACTCACTTCATATGAGAAAAGTCAGACATCTGTTTTGGCTCTCGAAGGCGATGCCGGAGCCAGGGTTATAATATTAAAGGCAGTCAGAGGCTGGTGCAAATTATCAGGAGTGATCATCAGTTTTAAATCACACTAATAATTTTTGCTGTTAGAGGCTGACATTGGCTTCCTCACGGGTAGCCCAAGTCAGCTGTGGCGGGGGGGGGGGGGTAGACGGCCTCTCCTGGCCAAGGTCCTCACTGTCCCCTGCCTGCTCCTGTCCCTGACCCTTCTTCCGCCAGCTTTCTTCGTGACGTCCTCCACTTCCCTCCCAAAGCCCTAGGTTGTTTAAAATCGCCAGCACTCCTTTGTTTTCCTTTTTTACGAACATATTCCCTGCAAAGGCCCATCTCAGGAAGCTAATTTGACACCACATGGAAACGGCACTTCCGCTCCCCACCCCGCACTCCACCCAGGGGGTGTGTTTGCGCCCAGCCCAAGGCGAGCGGCCCAGCAGCGCAGTTTCAGGGGAACATATGGAGGGGGCAGGCCACTCCCAACGGTTCTGGAAAGGAGCTGAAAGAGGACTTCCTTTCTCCACTGATCTGGCCGTAAACAAAATGCCAACGAGCAACTCGCATGGCAGGCTTCAACAAAACCAGCATCAGGTGTCACCCCGAGTGGGACCCAGCCGTCAGGGTTGTAGCACCAGCAAGAATTCGCCTCCCTTCTTTGCCCTCCATGCAGTCTCCCTTCATCCTAGCCCCGCTCCCACACCAGAAGGAAGGGATTATATGGTTTTAGGCTGGTGACTGTCAATCTACAGAGACTACTGGGGGACTATATCCTGCCAAGAGTTAATCCAGCTCAAGGTCATTACAAAATTGGCCCTGAGCTATGCGTGGCCTAAGGCTGGCCACTGAAGACAGCTGGCTCTGTGGTTAGAAAAGGCTTCGCGTTGGATACACCTGTGTCTGAAGCATCGTGAGAGCTTTGGCAGAGGCTGGAAGCAGCGGCTAGACAAGGCAGAGCTGATGCCCCCTGCAGGATGGGCATCCCCACTGCAGGCAAGGGAGCTTCGGGAGGCGATGTCACGTTGAGGAAAACGCTTCTCTTTCTTACGGTGCACTTCAGCCGAGGACTCCCGGATGCAAGCCTGTGTGTGGCAGCTGGCCACTGGAGGGTCACAGGGAGAAGGAGGCCTGGGTGCACCTCACAGCAGAGGAGAGGCCTCATCAGGAGGCAGTGTTTGCACAGGGGAAGTCCCAGGACTTACTGACGGGCAGTAAAGGGAACTGTGTCCTCCCCGCTCCGCACAGGGCAGAGCTAGTCTCCACCCTGGAGTTCCGGTGAGGCCCAGCATTTCTACCCAGGAACATGGTGTGCTTTTCCAACGGTCAACACCATCTTCACGTCTTTCAGAAGAGATTCCAAGTTTTCCTCACATATGTCTTGGACATTTCTTATTAAAATTTACCTACTTTATATATGTCTTATCATTATTGTAAGTGAAGTCTTTGTTTTCATTATATCTTCTCATTGGTATCTTACTATATTCTATTCTGTTTTATTTCTGTGTATTATATTTCTTTGCATGTCATTTCTGTGGGTAAAGGCTGTATGATTTCTGGGATATATACTTTTATGTTTAAGAAGTGTCTACTTTTTTTGAGTTTTTAATCATAAATAGTTGTGAATTTTGTCAAATGTCTTTTCAATATATATGGAGGAGGCCATATGATTCTTTCCCTCAGATCTAGTAATATGATGAATTACATTAATGCATTTAAAGATATTTAACCATCAAAATCAATCAGTTGCCTCTTGCATGACTTGGCCAATAACCCAGGCATGTGCCCTGACTGGGAATCAAACTGGCAACCTTTCAGTTTGTGGGACCACACTCAACACACTGAGCCACACCAGTCCGGACAGAGCTTCATGTTTCTGAAGGCATACTTTCTCTTCGAGAAAACCTAAAGTCAGTTGCAGCCCAGTGCATTGCAATGGTTAAGAGCATGAGCTCAGCTGAGAATACACTCATATCCAGATCACAGCTCTGCTCTTGAGTTTCCAGAGCAGCCCACTAGGGGGAATCACCTGTGAGTGGGAGCAGTAATGGCTCTGGGTGTTTGTGGCAACTAGCATTCATTCCCATCTCTTCACTTGTCACAGGAAAGAACTACATTTCCCAGGCTGCCTCTGGGCATCTGAATGGAACGAAATGTCCTCATGTGAAATTTGAATGGGGAGGCGGACTCTACGTCACTTTCCCGGGGGTGGGCAACCGTGCACAACACGTGTGCCCAGGATTCGGAGGTTTTGCAATGGCCTCCAGCACACCCTCTACATGCACTTACCTTTGGGATGTAGGTGGATAATGACCAAGGAAGGTGTCTTACAGTTTCCGAACATGAACTGTAGCAGCCATAGCAATTTCTTGACCCTCTGAGCCATGGTGGTGAACCTGAAAGCTAGTGGTGACCTTCCATGACTTCCTCTCCTCTAGTCCTTCTAATGGCTAGTTTCTTATATTAAATCCCACAGTGCTTAGAAAACTTACCAAGGTTCTGTTTTTCTGACTGAACCCTAACTGATTTGCCATTAAATTGCTGAAGGAATTAAATAATATAGTGCATTTTAAATGCTTATGATGTGGTACCAAAATATGCCATAGGTATTACTCCTATTAGGAAAGTGATCAAAATGGGCATTGTGGTCTTAAATCAAAAAAGCTGAGTAATTGTCTAGGTGAGATTAGTATTCACACGTGGTATAGAAATTGGATTTGAAGACGATTCAAAAAGAGGAAATAGGCTCATGGAAGTGATGCTATCACTCCTGGAAACACCACCTTTTAAAGAACAATAGTCACTTGGATGGATAAGTTTTCATATATTGGTCATTATATAATTCATTATTTTTTAACCATGCTTCTACTCATATCTCCCTTCTGTGCTAGGGAACACAACAGCTGTAGCCCAGCGGCAGAAAAGCATCTCCTACCACCACCACTTCTACCATGTTTCCTCCTCTTCCTCAAACCCCAGGAGAATGGAACTGACCGGCATTGTTTTAATATTTTCCATGATTATTGTCCTTCGACTAAACAACACCAGACAAAAACCCATCCGTCACATGCACCGTGGGAGGAACTTATTTACTCCTATTTGATGTGTATTCAGGCTTCCTAGACAATGAGGAAAAGAGTTTGGGAGTGGAGCCGGCCTTACAAAGGATAGATTAGGCTACAATATATCCATGAACATGGAATACCAGAGACGTCCAATTGCATCAAAGGACAGGGCACCAGAACTGAAGTACTTAAAGGGAGAGAAAGTATTGTGGGAAAAAAGAAGACCCTGCATATAGGCTTTGAGGAGGCTGTAATCTTGTCGAAGATAGACTGCTACCAAGAGCCAGTTAAGCAATTTATCGATTAGCACTGGGGTTCTCATCAGCGCCTACTGTTTGAAGGGTTGCCTCTGATAATTTGGGCATGTAAATCACAAGCTGTTGATGTTCTCTGTCTACTTAAATATTGAGTAAGAAGCAAAAAGAGATAATGATTTGCATGTGCAATAGCTAAAAGGGGCTCTATTTTAATCACAAAACAACTTGAAAAGGGAAGAAAGGTGTTTTTAGTTTCTGTTAACATTGCTCTTTGGGGATATCTGGACAAGGGAATCCAATATATCCTCCTATCTGTAGCAATCTAAAAGTTTCAGTTTTCACATCTGTAGAAAAGGAATAATAGTAACTACTTTGTAAGGCTGTTGTTAGGGTTAAGATTATTTACACAAATCACTTGGGAGGTCACTGACCTTAAGTTATATGTCATCCACTGAGCCACGTTGCTCTTGTTCTCACAAAAACTCCTCACAAGGGTCGGTAATTCCTGCAGTCTCCCAAGACTTCCTCTCTTATTCTTCTCTTGAACTTCTCTCTCTCTTTTAAATATTCCTCTATCCCTACTTGGTCCTACACAGTTCTATGGCTTTAAATACCATCTGTGACCCCCTGACCCAATTTAAACTCTTACTGCCTACTCAACATCCCCACGTGCATGTCTAGTTAACATCTCAACTCAACACTGCCAAACTACTGGTACCCTATTGCCTTCCCCACATCCTTCGCCCAACACAACCCCCCACACACACACTTCTTACCCATTCCCCCACTCAGGCCTTCTCTATCTCCAAAAATGATATTACCATTTACCCACTTGCTCAGGCCCAAAATTCAGGACTCACACTTGATTGCTTTTCTTCCTTCACACTCTTGGCAGATGAGCATAAGTTAGATATGTGAAGGCCGGGGTTCAAGCTAACAGCACAGCCATGAGCAAAGGCCCATGGGAAAACAGATGGAAAGTTGAGAATGGCGAGGAGTCGGAAAAGCAATTAGAGGAAGGTGGTTCCAGGTGAGTTTGGAAGGATAGTTGCTTGTAGACCATGATCCTCCTAGAATAAAAACTGTACCCTTTGGGCAATGGCAGATCATTGAATGAATCTGAGCCAAATATGACTGATCATTGGTTTAGGAAGTTCATTTTGACCATGAATTTAAATTATGAGAAATTAGAGACAGAGAAACCAATTAAACAACTATAGCAATAGTTCGATATGACAAGAATCTGAACTAGGCAGTGGAGAGAGCGTGAGAGACAAAAACTCACAGTGTCAAAGCGATGACTCACCTGACTGGGTGTGGGATGAGGGCGGAAGAGGAGCAAAGGGTAACTGTGGGTGTCCCAGGCAGCGTTTCTTGCAAGGCGGGAATGCCAGGAACTAAGTTAAAGAACAGCTGACGGTAAGCAAATTTTTAGAAGGAAAAAAAGGAAACTGGTTTTAGACAGTTGAGTCTGAGATACTTGTAATACGGTGAAGGAAATTTCCAGCAGAATCTGAAGCTCAGAAGCAAGGGCAAAAGCAGGCAATTATCTGAGGATAGTGACCATTTGGGGAACAATCACTATAAAGATGAAGTTAAAGTTGTTGGAGCAGATGAAATCACCCAGAACAAAAGAAGATCTGAGGACAGGGACTTGGAGCATCCATCATTTCAGCCCAAGAAAGAACAATCACGCAGAAAGACTGATGTAGGGGAAGGCCATCGGGGCTAGTGTCCACTGACCAGTGTCGTGAAACCCAAGAGACAAGGAGGTTGAACAAGAAAGAGGCTCATTCCAACAGTGGACGTTGCTACCAAAATGGAGAGTAGAATGAGGGCAGAGAAAACACACTTGGATTTGGCAGGTCACCTGCAAGGAGAGTTTTAAGGAATTGGTGGGAACAGAAGCCACGCCCCAGAGCCGCAGAGCCGGCCAAAGGAGAGTGCCATGATGCGGAAAAACCTTGTGGTCCCGAGTCCTTGTAAACTGTCACAGATGTTCCCAGGGTCAAGTTTCACAGGTCTGTTGTTGTGTGGGCATCCGTGAATTTTTTCGTCCTCCTGTCCACGCACATGACCGTTCGTTACTGGCGTATGAAATACGCCTGTGAAGACAGTTCTAGTCTGCTTTTCATCGGTTCAAAACCAAAGCATAAATGTTATCCCAACGATGTCATTGAGGTGACGCAGAAAATCACAAGTCCATCCCAGGAAATGTCTGGGGAGTAAAAGCTTTCATTCTGTGTGTCATGAAGAAATGCTTTTCCCAGTAGCTGAGAAGCCTGCTCACCGCAGAGACATTGCCCTGGCACATCTGTCTCTGACACGAAAGGACTCCGGACTTCGCTAGCAGAGAATATCCGGACACATTTACCCAGCTCCCTCGCAGCAAAGCCTCTGCCTGGTGATGCCGTCTCCCCAGGCCTGGAAGAGACCATTTCTACGCCCGCCCTTAAACCCAAAGCCCCACCTAGAAAAACAGCACTCGGCGCAGGCCCTCTACGTTCCGATGTTCCCTGGGCGAGCAATAAATCAGGCGTGGCTTTCTGTGCATTACGTGGGACACGCGTGGCATAAAGGTTGTTTCCATTTTCTTGTTCTTTCATAGGCGGCGACATGCCATTTGGTTCCCTCTGGCCTCGCGACTACTTTCTTACTGTCTCCTGTTTTTGGTAAGAGTGAATTGCTTTGTTGCCATCTTCATTTTTTTAAACACCCCCAATACCTCCACAAGCGTCTTTGCCCACAGCACGTACTGCCCTCATCGCTCCCGTTCTGCTCGTGTTCCTCTGTCCACAAATTCTTACTCACCCTACTTGCAATGAACAGAGCTCTCTGGGCCGACATGGAGTGCCAAACGCTTCCTTCCCCGTGAAGAAAGACCATGGCTGAACTTTGTATTCACTGAAGGCTCCCAGGGAGGTGGATAAGCTTGTGCCCAGCTCCCAGGCCCTATGGTTGTTCCAGATGTGCTGGGAGCTGAGTCCCCACTGAACACGGAGATGATGCCCGGAAAGCCCAGTCCCAGCCTGGTCTCAATGTATGCAAACGAAGAGGGTTCTTTAGAAGCATGAGGAGGCCACCCTGGGGCTCTCGCGTGATCAGGAACTGCCTCTTCTCTTTCTCCTCTAGAGAGGAAATGCAAATAAATGATGAGAGAGAGGGGGTGAGAGAGAGACTGACTTAAACAATGAAAGCCCCAGGCGGGAAGTATGGGTAAAAATGAGGAAAACAGGTCATTGAAGTTGGCTGGAGATGAAAGAGAATGGCAACTCAGGGGGACAGGCGTTGATGGGCACTGCAGGGACACGTTGTGTACAAACTGGCAAGGGGTAGTAAATTAGTAAGTAAGTCCTAGAGCTCTAGTGACAGAACATAGGCAACAATAACATATTATGATCATGAAACTTGCTAAGAGGTTAGAGTTTTTTGGTTCCAGCCACTGAAAGGATCATCATGCCGCCTGACAGAAGTGCCCATCATGGCTACGACAGCCATCATATTACACCACACGAACCTATGAAATTAGCATGCACACCTTAAATCCGCAGTGTTGTATGTCCAATACATTTCAATTAAAAAGGGTTGAAATGCATCTTTGGGAAGGAGACCGAAAGCTGAAGGTAACCCACACGGGTCTGAAATCTGCGTTCCCACCTCCCTCGGGGGCTAAAGCTGTGAAACGGGCGGAGGACCGTCACGCAGGGGCCACTCTGGCTAACGGTCACCCCCAGCCAAGCCCAGGTGGCTGCGCAATTCTGCACTTGGGGAGGATGCAGTAGGAAACCCCTGGGTGTTTATGGTATTTACCCCTTGGCTACAGTAGCTGAGTGGAAGAAACGCGAGCTGTCCAAAGTACTTTCTACTTCCGCCCTTCATGTTCTCCTGTGTGCCTGAGGCCACCAAGGAAGCTGGAAGATGAGGTGGACTAAGCCACAAATTGGAAACACTTTTTTAAAAATATACTAACAGCAACCAATGCGGAGTACACCCCAGGATTTTCTCTCTGTGGAATGGCGCAGTGGTCTTGACTGGGTTCCATACCCCGCTGAGACCGATTCTCTCCACTCCCTATCCTCCCCCTATACAGTTTCCCTCGTTTTTAAATGCCTGAACATGTTGTGATATTTTTTAGAAGTCTTTCGTGTACCATGACTTCTTTGAGTTCTTCCACAACCCGGAAAGGCAGGCTTTATTATCAACTTCATTCTGCAGGCGTTCAAGGGTCAAGAAGACAAGTGGTCAGCCTAGAGTCACATGGCTGGCAAGTGGAAGTGACATCAGCCCAGATCTTTGGTCTTTGAACCCTGGATCTGCATGACCCACATTCTTTATCTGGAGACAAAACAGCATGGGCACAGGCCAGTGCGCTGTTGACGGAGACCATTGAAATACGCCTCCTGGGCCCACACCGCTCATTCTGAACAGCAGGAACTGTCTCCTGTGGTTCGCCCGATGTGGTCACGGTGGGTACATTCACAACGAGGAGGAGAAGACCACACGGTCAATCAGCCCGATCAACACCTGGTGGGGAGATCTCCCCACAGAGGAAAGGGCTGGTTAGTATCCCCCATCCTCTCCCTAATGCCAGTTTCGTTTCAGCTGTGGCACCGTTTCTCACCTTTTGTTCTAGTATCTTCCTCTCCCGGGAATTCCTCCCGGAGACATAATTCAAAGGAAAGAAAAAGCTGTACTCGGGAAGGTGTCATTGCAGCTTTATCTATAACAGCAAAATAGTGGACAGATTTAACGCCCAGTCATAGAGGAATATCTAAGTTATGGAAGATCAGCTTGATAGAGTGACTATCATGCAGCAATAAACACAATGATTCTAATGGTTACAGAGCAAAGAAGAAAATAACACAACATTAGACATAAATAGCAGAATAAAAACATGCTGGCTATAGTTTGTGTTTTCATACGGTCAAAGACGGCAAAAGTTAAAGTAGCGAGTTCTACATGAATCTTCTCATCAAATTTCTTTTAAATGTTCTTCCAAATAAAAATTAAGTAGGAAGCACAAAATAATAAATAACTGTTGGTCAGCATTAGCTGAACTGGGGCTGTGGGTTTGCCTGACTCTGTATGTGTGTGTGTGTGTGTATGTAATCTAATAATTTATCATTTTCATTACTTACCGGATAATTTTCATTCAGCTTTTAACCTCTGTGCTCATAAATTCATCTGTCTACAGGGAGAGCAGTTTCTCTAGCAGGACTTCCATAAATGTTTCTTGAGTGAGTGAATAAATAAACAATGGGAAGGAATCATATCTGTTGACGGGCGGAAGCTTTGTTTCAAACAGACACTTTTCAAACTCTTGAAAAATGGGCAGTAATGTCAAGAAGTTCTCTCTATGTACAGCAATAACGAGGGAGGTAAAGCTACTTTCCCATCACCCTTCACACTGCTGTCTGTCGTAACCTCCCACCTACAGTGTGAAAATGTGTGTGATGTGTACATTTTAAAGCATATTTACTTGAATAGATGACAGATTGCATGTATAACTCCTAAGGGACAATGAGAGACAGATGTGACTCCAATTCCTCACTCCCCACTCTGCCCACGCAACCAACCCAGGGGTCTCTTTGTTTTTGTGTTCAAAGGAAGGGGGTTTCATCAAACACCCTCACCAGGACAGGAACTGGGGCTCCAGAGAGGGTTGAATATTTGATACTAAACCACTACACACAGTTGTTTAAGAAATGTCTTTAAAATGATAATAATTACAATGACAACGGTAATTACTTTCCTTCAAATCATTTGATCATCATACATCATTGCTGTCTAGGACCCTGTAAGCCCAGCGCCGTGCTGGGTGCATAGTGGGTGCTGAATAGGAAGTAAGTCCTGCCTGGGCACCCCGGAGACCTGGGCCTCTGCCCGGCATTACTCCCAGTCTCCACGCTTATGGCTTTCGCTTAAAGAAGTTAATTTATGTTATTTTTTGAATAAGTAAATAGAAGTACTTGACACCCGATTTTTAAAAGAGGAAGAGTATACAGAAAAAGTGAGTCTCCTCACCATCCCCCTTCGCTTAGCCACCTGGGTCCCTTTCCTGTCATCTCTCTGCAGGCACAGGCACATGTGGAGAGAAAGATGTTTTAGCAACTTCAGAGCCTCCCACAGTGTAAATGTGCCCTCACACTCTGCAGTCGGGGAAAATTTAGGTGGGTTCCCATTTTGCTCTTGCAAACAACGGCACTGTTTAAAGGATAAACTGAGGCGCACGAAACATTTTAAGCAAAAATCAGTCCCCACAGGGCAGCGCCAAACCAGAAATGGTTAGAAGGGGCCCACGGACAGGAGCTGGGGAGAGACTTTTACAGAGAAAAGGCAGGAGCAAAGCGAGGAAATGATTGGCTGGCTGCGGCTCTGCGCCCAGTTGGCTGTTTGAGGTTGGTTGTCCCTCGGTTTCAATTTCGTACCCTTGAAGGCATTTTTAGGCTCAGACTTTGCTTTGCTTATGTCAGCCGCCCCAGCATCGGAGCCACCCCCGTCTAATGGCCTCCCTGTTTAATTAATTTAGCAGATCAACGCGCACCTGCAATTCTGCACGTGTGTGAGTGCATCTGTAGTTTACGTACCTAGATGAGGAGCTGCCAGAGGAGTGAAGCAGAGGAAGGTTATTGGACATATCTAAACATCTGTAACTTAGCTGGGATCCAGTACTATTTATAAACTAATTTACAGGGACTTAACAATTAATGATGACTTCCTAGCCGAACATCTAATGTCCTGCTATTGATTAAACTCTCATGTCCTTTATCTTAAAATTTTCTTCATCTATGACTTATACCTTTTAAATTTTATTTTATTTCTAGCTGTTTGCTTTTCATTTTTTGTTATTTAAAATAGAGCCTTTTCTTATATTTTATCTTCTGGTTATTTTTTCTGTATATAAAACCCGTTGAGTTTTGTACACCAACTGTGTGAATTGTATAAAAAAATTTCTGTTAATTCTCTTAGGTTTTGTAGCCTACAGCTACGTCACCTATAAATATTAAGGTATCTCCTCCTTTCCAAATTGTAACCTTCATTTACTTTTCTTGCCTGGCTTAGCCAGTATCTCCAGTAGAATAATTCCAGTGGTGTTAGTGGGCACCTTTAGCTTGTCTTTTCCCCACATAACTGGTAATGTTATTTTCAATTTCCTGAATCACAGGGTCTGGAAGAGAAAATCATGTTACCTTCTGATTGGTTGGTATCTGAAAGTAAACACGTGCTCCATTTTAAGGCATTGTTTTATTAGAGATGTTTTGTGTGATATAAGTTACTGTATAATTAAACAAAAAGATGAGATGAATAAACCTGACAAATTTTTTCTGGTATACTCCAGAAGACAAAAAAAAAAAAAAAAGAAATGTTAAAAGTACGCCATGACTTGGATATCAGTTTTAATTTCATGTAACAAAAAGACGGCTTCATGAAGCAATAAATTACATGACAAAATCCAAAGATTAGGTAAAGTGAAGATATTCAAAATCAAAGTATTAAATTGCTTATACAAGACCCAGCACTGACCAAGAAGCACAGTGTTGCTTTGTCAAAGGCTTTCTGGAAAACACCAAGTGGATGGGGATTTTCAAGAAAATCTATCCAGTGTCAGGCGGTAGTGGTGTCGCTGGCGTGGCTTTTGTGGTGGATGCGGAATGAACATCTGGTTAGAACGCTGGCGGGCAGGTAGGTGTGTTGAAGCCTGTCTGAGCCTAGACTTCATGGCCGCAGAACAGTGGGGACCCACCTGGTTTCCCCAGACTCAGTATCTCCGACTCCCGAGGCAAGGTCCCAAGGTGACCACGCGTTCTTACATGTACGAATAAGCTCCATGGCTCACAGTCCCAAAAAGACACTGACGGGGCTTTATGACGAGCGTCAGTTGAGCGTGTCCCAGCTGCCTCTGTCACTGTCACTCCACCGCTGACCAGCTCCGCATCTTGGAGAACATCCACTGGTCGCCTCAGGCTCAGTGTCATCGTCTACAAGCACCTACCTCCTAAGGTTGACATGAGAATTGAAGGGAATAATGATTATAACGGTCTTAGGACAGTCCCCGTGCACACCTGGGAGCCCGTACATGTTCCTGGGGTGGGGAAACCAGGCTAACTGCAGAGGAAGGAAAGATTCCAATCTAATACACCTATTCGGTTTGGGGAAAGATCATTTTAATCTTTTTTTAAAAAAAAGATTTTACTAATTTTTAGAGAGGGGAGAAGGGAGGGAGACAGGAGGGGGAGAGGAACACAGATGTGCGAGATAAACATCCATCAGTTGCCTCTCGCACACCCCCAACCGGGCCCAGCAAGCATGTGTTCTAACCGGGAATCGAACCAGCAACCTTTCGGTTTGTGGGAAGATGCCCAACCCACTGAGCCACACCAGTTTCGAGAAGTTGGCAGGAACTGGGGTTGTTGCTGACTAGGAACATACCCCAACTCAAGCTGGCGCAAGATAATTGTACGGCCATTGGGATGCCAGCATCTCACCTGGTAGGCAGCTGGATGCAACGTTTATTCTCACATCGCGTCACAGTGAAGTCAGACTCTAAGTCAGCATTTTCCATCTGCCCTTTCACTTGTAGTCCTGGCTGTCTGTACAAAAGCTGAGGTTTTCATTGTTCGTGTCTTATTGCTTTTAAATGTGAGCACTAATTTCTTTTTATGTTGTCCTGACAAAAACTCCACTGTATCATGGGTTGGGATACACGGTCCCGGGTCTTCCAGGGCCACAGTGGCCAAAGAGAGGGGCTTGTCCTGAGAAGGCCATGTGGTCAGAGGGGCCTTCGGCGGGCTTCCTGGCTGCCGCGAGACCAGCAGACAGAGAGAAGTTGCTGCTAATAGTGAGAGCGGCACTCACCTGCCCCAGTGCTTAACTTTGGTCAGGAATCTCAACTAGGAAAAGAACACACTGCCCGCTGCAGGGGCGGGAGAGCCCTTATTCAGGGCTCGCTCAGAGCAGTCATTTGTCTCCAGCGTGCTCCAACATAGAGAATGTTCACGACAGTTTTGAGTAATGCAGAACACCCGAGTTAGTTACGGGAAACATGTCTGGTGTCTGGGGGCTTTTTAAAATGACACGTGGCAAAGGAAGGATTCATTATTGGCCTTGTGGTCAGTCCTGACTCTCCCAAGCTCTGTTCCCTGGAATTAATTCCAGGGTTCGAGGATTCTGAGTACCATGTGACTAGGACTTATAATTTTTAGATGTCATGATAAATAATGCAGGAATTTGGTCCATCACTGGAAAACCAAGAATTCCAGGAACAAATTAATTTTACTTATTATGAAAATGTGTAGAGTATTTTCAGAAATGCTCAAGAAAAAAACAGTAGGAAACACAGTCAGCGAATTCAGAGGCTGCATTTGCTCCGTTCCCTGGAGGCTGGCCAAGCGCTGGCTTCCACAGGGCGTCTCCTGACTGGGGACAGAGTGGTGCTTGCGCAGGAGGCTAGCAGAGCACCAGCTGCCTTCTGGAAATGACAGTGTGACCGCAGAAAATGACAAAAACTGCCTCGTGTCCACGGGTCCTCGAGAAGGCAGGAGCACCGCAAATCTTGTAAGAGTAAGAACAGAAGAGCTCAAAGGACAAAGAATCAATGATCTCCGAACTGAGGCGAGTGCAAAAGTCACTACTCTGCAACCGGCAGGGTTTGGTCTCTAGGACACACACACAAGCGATGTCAATCAGCACGTGGCCACGCCTCCTGCAGGGAGTGCTGCACTACACTAGTTCAGTGGGTTATCAGGGTTAAAATGAAAAAAATTCTACGATCCACTAAACTCGGAAGAACGGGGTTAGACAGAATCAAGGGGTCTCTTCCCTAAGCTCTCTCACAGGCCAACGCTCCAGGTGTTCTGTGGCTCTCCTGGTAGAAAGGATGGCACCGCATGTTTCCCAAATGTCGACGAGGTTCCTCAGCTGACGAGGACCCTGTGTTTGCAGAGCATCTCTGGGAGGCCGCCTTCCCCCGTGCAAAGTGGGGGGTGCTGCCCGAGCTGAGCTCAGCCCATTTTACAGCTGCCTCAGCAGGGAGGGGCTCTAGTGCGCTCCTAACTGAGGACTGTGTGGTCTCACTCAAGAGCACCGCACCGCCTTGGTGAATGCCGCGCTAGCTTAGGGGCGGTGCTCTGTCTTAGAGAGTGCCACACTGCCCCCTGGGCACTGCGCTGCCCCCGGGCACTGCGCTGTCTAAGTGAGCCCCACACCGTCCTCGCGAGTCCTGCACTGTCCTGCTAACTGCTGCGCTGCCCTCCTGAGTAGCGCAACGCCAGGCTGGGCCCTGGACTGTCCTACTGAGCACTGCGCTGCACTGAAGGTTCCCGCACAAACGTCCCATCCGGCACTGAATGAAACAGGTTCAGCGGGAAGGACGGAGAGGCTCGAAAGTTCATACACGCTGCCTGGTCCTCTCCCGCCCCTGTTCCCGTCCTGCGCTCACCGTCGGAGCATTTCGGAACGTCCCGATGGCATGCCAGGTGACAGGCTTTGCCACACAGAAAACTGAAATGCCGCACAGCCCTGACTGATAGGCGTTACCTGAAAGGTAACTTTTGGAATTCTTCATATGAATTCTAAGATTACAGTGAATCACAGACGCAGTAACAGGAAAGGCTGTTAATGCCAGATTCTGGGGTTAATTAGCACCTTATATAATGCACCCAGAGGACAGTGGCACAGGTAGGGTGGGAGATATATTTGTGTTTGGTTTCCTTTTTATAGGTTCTTAAATCAGGAGATATTTTAAGTGCTGCGGAAAGCAAGATTATATGGAAAAAGGGCGCTTTTCCAGGACAATTCACCCCAACTTCTGTCTCCAGGGGGCTGGGATGAAAATATTTTCAAAACCTGTGCAGGATGCTCCCGTGATCGACCCAGTGAAGGTGCCCCTGAGTGACAATTAGAAGGAAATTCAGCCAGTGGTCCCCCCTGCACTTTTGCCCTGCAGACCCCGTCTCAGCCTCAGGAGAGCGGGCCCAGGCTGCCTCCGTGCTGGGAGAGCTCAAGGTTCCTTGCCTCCATCACTGACCCAGGCACGGGGGGTGAGGCGGGGAGGCGAGAGCGGCCCCTGAGCATTCGCAGGGGAGACGTGGTCACTCACCCTCCTTCCCCTTGCCGGGCCGCCTCAGGCCTGCGCGTCCGGGACGCCAGCTGTCATGCAGGAAGCCACCGACTCTCTCTCTCCCGCCTCCTTGGCCGGCTGGAGCTGCAGGATCATGGCCTGCAGAGTTTCCTTCACCATCTGCAGCTCCCCCCTGAGACACTGTGCACCGTTGTTAAGGGACACGCGGAAGGTGACGGCGCCCCTCTGCAGCCTCCAGGGGGCTGGGGGTAGGGGGGCGGGCGCGTGCCGGCTGAGGCAGATGGGCGCTGCCATCGAACTGCAGCTTCGAGCTCTTCCAAATCATAGGAATTAAATATTAATACACATTTTACACTCGCTTTAAGAGTTATTGCAATTTCTCCAAGGCCTGTGGTTATATTTCAAGTGAGGTTTCAAAGAGGAAACGGAAAAGTCAGCCCTTAGACTGAGACAGGCGGCCACCTGGGATGTTCCATGATATACAGGCTGTGTGACAGCCATTCCTGCCAAGCCCCTAGCTGGGGCGAGGCCACTGTCATAGCCACATGCTCTGACAGCACAAAGGCCTGGAGGCTGGGCACCAGAGCCTCCTGGGGAAACCCGGGATTCGGGGCGCCACAGGCCCACACTCAACGCTGTGAGTTACGCCCCCAGTCGGCCATCAGCCCGCCTCGGGGCCTTGTGTGAATCGCTGTGAACCTCAGTTTTCTCATGAAACAATGGCTTTTCAACCCCTGTCGCTTCTAACCTGCTGCCATGTGTTATTAAACTCTCAGGTACTTGTAAAATAGCCCTGCGGGGACCCCAGATCTGACAGGGCGGGGAGCTGGCCCCTTCCGGGTCTGTTTGTTTTCCGTAACCCAGGTTTTTCTGGGTCCTTGGTTCCCTAGCCCGTGAGGTTGTTTCTCACATAAAGAAAACAATCCCAGGGAACTTAGCAAAGAATTATGTGGAATAAACAAGGCCGTTATGCTCTTAAGAAATGGGCTGTCTTCCGGGTGTTTGAGCGGGGGAACATTTAACCAGCGGCGGTTTGGCTCTCTGCCCCTTAGGGTCCTCTGCTCTTTCCTGTTGGACCTGCAGTCAGAACAACGCTAACATAAACACAGGATGAGAGAAGGGTTGAATTCTGTTCATTTAACAAGCAAGCTAATCGAACGTCATCCAACAGGAGCAAAGGGGAAACATACAATATCTTGCCACCGTTTAAATACCACTAAGCCATCGCATGAAGTCAGGTCGCTTGAATATTACTAGATCAGACATGGAGGAAACACGGAAGCTTTGGGAAAAGACGCTCGCAGAGATCCTACCCCTCACAGACTGTCTATGCTACAACGTTCTTTTATTTAAGGACAATGTCAGTGCAATGTCAAGAGAAAAAGACAACCTCAGGTTATGATGTACAAAGGTTTCTCTTTTAAAAAAACACACGAAAACCAGAGGATCCTGGGAATTATGCAAATGAACCTCTCTTAAGCAAAAGTGCTGAACCACCCTGAAAAGCTTTTGGCAGCTTTTCATCCTCCTGGAGCTTCACCAGACTTCCTCATTTGTGTAATTTACATACATTTACTATGATGGCTCACTCCTTGCACTTGAACTTGAGGGGAATGAGGGTAGTGTTAAGGGGGTGCAAGGAGGAAAGAGTCTGATATTTCTTAATGGCTTCGTTTTCCTCCACTTCTCGGGATGGCTCCGCTACTATTTAGTGAAAACACATAGGACTTTACACAAGCAAAAGCGTAAGTGGTCCCAGGCTGAACACCACGCTGCAATCTAATCACAAAGTTATGCTGCATTTATGAAGAGTATGCACAGAGCTTAGGCAGTTTATGAACCCTGACAAACGCCTCGGAGTTAATTACGAGTGATACGCACCCTGGGACTACACGCCCCTCCCTGTAAGATGCTGAATGATGACAGAGGTTTTGAGAGAGAGAAACCGAACCCAAATGAGATGCTTCTTAAAGAACTCGTCAAACTCGGGTACTGACATCATACACGTGCAAGGGTTTTTAAAACAAGCGACCACAAAAAAGAAGACTGACAGGTAACGAAAATGTCACCGCCCCTCACACAACACGACATGTAACTAAAATGTCACTGCCCTTCACACAACACACCGCTGACCCGTAGGAATACAAAGTCGAAGATTTCAGGGCGCGGCCACCTGCCCTGCGAAGGTGGCCAATCACGTACCACTTTAATCGTCTCCCTTGTTAAAATACGGAGTCTTGTACCTTCGTCAAAGAAGTATTTTTCTCTTGTGAGCGTAGAGTGCCTTTTGGGCGGCAGTATGAGACTTAAGGTTAGTTTACTGATATAGCAAATAAGCAAACGCCTTCCGCTCTCACCAGCGCTGGCATCGGAATGCCCGGAGCCTCCTTCCATAGGCCCATGGGGCAACAGTCATCAAAACGGGTAAACTTCCAAAACATTTTGAATTTACTGAAACGGGCTTGTACTTCCAAAACATTTTGAATTTACTGAAATGGAATACAGGATAAAACAGGATAAAATGCGAAGTGGCAGTGGTGGGGTGGGGGTGGCGGTTGCAGAACAATTTGTATGAAAGGACCCTAATTTTGCCACAGAGAGAGAGCTGGTCCTAGCCAGCACAGTGCCTTAGAGAGACACAGTGGCGACCCTGTAGGTACCGACACTGGGAGGGGAACGTAGCCTTTTCTTTCATACTTCGGTCATGTTCACCGTGGACGTGCACACTTTGATATTTAGGTCAGTGTGTTTCCAGGAGAAACCACTTGGAACATTCCGCCATAAGTACAGGCCTCCTTGCTCTTCCCTTCGTTCCTTCATGTATTCAGACATTTCCTGAGCTCCTACTGTGTGCTGAGAAGTGACCTGGGCGTGGGAAGTGCAGAAGTCACAAGGTCACTGACATCATGGAGGTCTGGTGCCAGCGAGTGGGGCCGGGCACGTCCAGAGACTGGAGGGTGAGAGCCACGGGCGGCTGGGAGCAGGGTGGGGTGTGAGCATGCTGGCTGCTTTCGTGGATAAGACATGAAGGGGCCATGGAGGAAGCATGGAGACGAGGGAGCTATTGCAATAACTCAGACAGGAAAGCTCACGGTCTGGACCCAGGCAGCAGCGGTACTGGTGCCGAGATGTGGTCGGACTCGGCGTGTTTGCGGGAGAGAGCCAATAGCATGGGGCGACGGACTGGATATGCACTGGGGGGGGGAGGAAACGCATCGAGAACGACTCCCAGACTTTAAGCAACGAACCGGAAAAACACACCTGCGATTTATCGAGATGGAGAACGCTGGGAATGAGTTGGGGTTTTCTGAGAGTGGGGAGGAATGTGATTTTGGACGTGTCACGTTGGAAAAGCCTATTTGTCAACCAAGTGGAGATTGTGAGTAGGAAGCAGACAGGACGCTGAGGTTGAGGGGATATCCAGGCTGCAGAAAGGCACCTACAGGTTATATTAAAAGACGTATTTAAAAATATATTTTCCTAACATTTTCTCACCGTGTCCCATTTGCTATATCTTACCAAAATCTTAAGCCTACTAAGTAGAAGAGTAGGACTAGAATCAGATTTTCTAATCGCTATTCCCATAAGCTCATGGTTGAAGCCCACTGACATATCTGACCTTGATTTTGTCAAAGAGCTAAGCAAATACAGTAGCTCTACACTGGAATGCCAGGTGTGCTCACGACATCTAAGTACAACCTAAGAGCAGAGGAGTCACGGAAAGCCCGGGCCATAGAAACCTCTGTGGCTGAGTATAATGTTCCCTGCAGCAGATGTGCCAGCAGAGATCTGTGGCATCTAAGAAAAATGGCACCTCAATTACAGTACGGCACAAGGACCGACATGCCAACGTCCATAAAACACTTTTGGGGCCCTAGACCATTCTTCGCCACTATAGGATAGGCTACACGCGTATTAGGAAGCGTGCAACTTCTTGGCAGTAAAATTGCACGAACTGCGTTAATAATTAGTACAGGGGTAGGACAGTAAAGCACGTCTCACAGGAATCACCCAGGAATACAGTAGCAAGGCGATATTGCCATTTAGGGTGGCCGTTTGCAAAGATCCTCAAAGTCTTTCGAAGGGGTCTTTTGTTTATATATAAAGACAACTGAGTGACGTGATTTCAGTTGGGTTTGCAAGTGATCATTTTAGCTGGTGTCAAAGGTCTTCAGTTCACCTGAGATCGTTTGGTTCAAAGAGGAATTACAGTGCGCCCTTTGAAACTGCTTCTCATTGGCTAAGTTACTTCTTCCCACTGGCAGTGATTCCTCAGTGGCCACGGGGGCCGACAGTCCCGGGACATTCACCTTCACGGAAAGCCAAAGATGAGGAACACAGCTGTCCGAGAGCAAAGAGGGGAACCTGCCCCCACCAGGCCCCCGCTTCATGGCTTTGGTGCGTGTACACGGCACCCTTTGTGGTGCCCACCGCTGCCAAGACCGCATGTCCACACCCGCACCCAGGCTCCCTCCTCTCTGCCACTCCCTTCGATGGGAGCCGAACCAGAGAGCCGTGGCCACCAGACCTGCCTCAGCCCCGCACATGCAACGCCTTAAACAGCGGCCTCGTAGGGTCTTGGTTTTCTGATCTTTAAACTTCGAGAGCGGAGACGCACAACCCTCACGGTTCCTCCTCCAGCTCATGGCTCCGGAAGCAGAAGACGTTCCCCAGGAGACAGAGCAACTGCCCCAGGCTGTTACTTTGGTCTGATCAAGCTACAAATTGGAATGCTGGACCAAACACGGGCGCTTAAGGGGGTGTGATGTTGGTACAAGCTCCCAGAGGTACTCCGAGGGCTCGCGTGCCAGCAAGCGCCACCAAAACTAATCGATTGGGCACCACGCATTCCAAATAAGAAGGGAGAACGGAATTGCGGGAGGGTCCCCTGGACATGGCTGTAAATGGGGCCACAGATAGAAGCAGGGTGTCCCTCTCTCTTATATGACTCAAAGGCAGGCAGAATCGCCCTGAGGGCCTTGAAATATTCTGGAAGTGTTCCAATCCCAGGGGCGCTGCTTCCCGTTGACTGTGCACATAGGACCCAAAGGTGTAGAAGCGAGGAACACCGTGCTTGCAAAGGCACCGAACCTAAACGGTGTCAGTCAAAGCGACGGGAACGTGAAGGAACCATCACAGCCGCTCAAACTGTTTCCCAAAACCTAACTGCTCGTGAGGAGACAAACGACTGTGAAACTGTCCTAAAGACTCACTCTAAGGCTCCTGGACGCCACGGTTGCCTGTCACGCCTCCTGGGTCTGTCCTCAGACACCAAGCGTGAGTCACCTCTCTGACGCCAGCTCCTCCAGTTAACGGTGCCGACTCTCAGACCCCTGCTACCGTGGTAGCTGACGGGTCGGCGCTGTTCCTTGGCCAGGCTGCGTGTAATTTAGTGAGCCTGTCAGGGAGACGAAGACACAAGGTCTTCTCCCCTCCTCAGATCTGTCTTCTTCCTGAGAGCTGGGCACTCCCAGCAGGCTGCCCGTAGCCCCTGCATGAAGTCAGGGTGCCCAGGGGGTCTGTGTGGAAAGTCCCCTCCCCCGACTGCTGGCTCTTGGTCCCGCTCTGTGGATGCCACACGGACGATGCTTTCTCGCACACAATGCTTATGCATAAACAGTAAGAAGGGGCATCCCAGCACCCTGGGCTGGAATCTCCTTGACACAGATGTCCACATGGACTCGCACGGAGCAGGTTCACGCCACATCATACGCTCTGGAGGATCTGACAGGGTGCTTAATAGAATCAAAGAGAAATATCGCCCTCACTGTGTAATTATTTCTTGTAGATGGCAAGCGTTTCTTCCAAGCGCACTCAGCTTTGTATTTCTGGTCAAGAACGGAAACACGAACCTGTTGCAGTTTGGCTGGGGGATTTCAGCAGCCTCTCTGGCTCTCTAGAAGGTTCTAATTTGAACAAGACCTGTCTCTGCCGAGCTCATAAATACCTATCCTGGGACACCACGTTCCACTCCAGTCAGAGTGCCTCTTTCTGTGAGTCCGAAGTTACCTTCCTTGTAGACACTGTAATCAGTGACACCGAACAAATGTGGGCCTTGGCGAAGAGTCGGGGCTGAAATCCATCTGCAGTGTAGATTTTATTTGACGGGGGAGGGGTTGACTTCAGTACCCAACCCAGTGCTTGCTGACCCTGGTCTGACATGGCCCCAGTATGTCCCCAATTATCTCAGCAAGGATCAGCAAAATGCTCAAAAAACACGACTTCTATAAAATACTTTTTATTACAGCTTCAAAGTTTTATGGTAACTCTGTGTTCCACAGAACGGGCCCTGCCCCTTTACTTATAAGCATAGCTGTCTTCTGATGGTCTAAGAAGGACCACAGGGCTTGTGGCTGAAAGATTCTGCCTCCCGGTTAGAAATGACCTTGCGTGAGGTGCATAATTTCAAGCCTCAGTCTTCTCAGCGATCCAGCAGGGATAATAACCCCTATCTATCCACAGCAGCTGATTAGAATTAAATGGCTTTTCACATGAGCCACTGTGTGGTTACTGATCAATTTCTTCCAACATTTATTACACAATAGTTGAATCAATTAATCTTGAAAACTCTTCTGGGATGTGGTGTGAGTGTGACACAAATGCTGAGGGCAGTGAGGCAAGTGGGCTTGGAGGTGATCGCTGTCAGCCTAAAACCAGGCACTTGCCGCGTGTGAGAACTATGTTGAACGCCCTTGCTGAACAAAGCCTCGTTCAGTCCCCAGGAAAACCTTGGAGGTACATGCCAAGGTGGATTTAACAGCAGGCACACCGGGCACACGCCCTGGGCCCCAACTTCTGAAGGGCCCCGCAAAACCCCAACTTTACACTTTTTTCTAATGACACCAAGCTTGGTTTCATCTGTGCGATTTTAATTACGTGCAAGTTTACAATTGGCGGTAAAACCTGATAGTATGTTGAAATATTTTCTTCTGTGCCCGGGGCATCAACCGACCTTCATCCGCCTCTGGGTGCACGATGTAACGGATGAGGAAGGTGATGAACAAAGGCTTGTAAGCCGTCCGTGATCCTCCTACGCCTGAATCCGGATTGGACCGGCTGTGGGAAAACTAAAAGGACCTATTGACACACAGCTCTCCCCACTCTCAGGCTCCTCCCGACCACCCAACCCTATTAAGGAGAAAACCTAGTGCCTTGGGATCAAACTAACCTTCTAGAAACTTTCTGAACAAGAGACTGACACAGCCCCTGGCTGCGGGTCTCAGCCCCGCTGCCTCACTCCATCTCTAGCCCGAGACACCCCACTGAGCAAAGTCCCCACCAGGAAGCCCCCTACCGGCACCAGTCTTCTGCACGTGCTACTCCCAAGTGCACAGCCAGGCAGTCACTCACCCCGTCTGCTGGGGGCCATGCCCCCTGCAAGTGCTCAAATCTGTGCGTTCTATGAACGTGGAATAAACAAAACTGCAAAACGAAAAGTCTTCTCCTGCTTCTTGGCCGACTCCCTAATAGCTTAAACGCTAGTTGTGTCAGAGGCAGGAAACTATGAAGAACAGAATGTCTACTTTTAAAATCTCCCTAGAACAGTGTGAAAACAATAGCTGATTAAGTTAAAGGAATCTCCTGCAAAGTTTAATAAGCAAGGTCATAGATTTAAGATTATAACGAGAAAGGAAATAGTGTTGGACCCATCATGAAACTGTGGGTCTGAATACTTTGAATAAGACCAATCCTTGGCTATCCAAGGCTACTTACACACACACACACACACACAAGATAAAGTATGATAAGAACTGGAATTCTGAAGAGTAAGACAGCAATGAGAAGCAAAGACCAAAATAGAGACACTTCCCACAAATGCATCTCATAAAAGGCATACTATCCATCTGCCTCAAAGGAAATGACCAGCGACAAAATGACAGCACCCACAGATCAACACGGGACACGATGCTTCACAAGGACGCACGCCTAAGCCAATGTGTCCTCGAGCCCTCTTGCTCACTGGTAGCTGGCTCTGAGGAAGGCATCTGCAGGTGTGAACATTGAGTCCTGTGTAAGGAGAAGCCGCACAGAAATTGCACACAAGGTCCTGCTGTTTGTCATCCTCCACTGCCTGTCCTGTGGCAGAATTATATGGTGAAGAAAACCAAACATGGATTTGGGCTTCTTGGCGTTGAAAAGGCCCCGGAAAGCGGAACCAGTCAGACTCACAACCGTCTGAGCCCCGCAAACCCAGCTTAACACCCTGAAAACCGCAGTCTGCTTTGGTCCTGCAGTGAGCATGTTGAACTTCGCGGCTGCCTTTCAGTGGCCAGGTTTAACCATCAAAAATGCCAAATTACCTCCCAAAAACTAGAGAGTAAACACTGCATTCTGCACAATCGCAGTGATCTGAGCTGTGCTGCACTAGAAAGACCAGCAGTGTCAACTCGCTTCCACGTGCTGAGGCACCGAACCGCTGCATTTTTTAAGACTTGTCTTCACGAAGACCCTGGCAGGGGTGGAACCCGCACGAGGGAAAGGATATGAATGAGGTCTTCATCGTGACTCCGGATGGCCACGTGAAGTTGCTCTTCCAAGTGCAGCAACTTCTTGCTTATGGCTTCACATTTTTCTCCAAGTTCTGCAGAAAGGAGGTACGATTCCTGGCCAGAGGAGGGAGAAAAAGACAACTCGTTAAGTTCCAGACTTTTTCATGGCTACGAACAGGTCTGTAGTTCACCCAGTGGAACCCGAAGGTAAGGTGTCCCAGCTGAGCTCTCTCAGCCTCTGCACCCCACCCCGGCAGAACCGGACAGAACCTGTTTTCCCTGGAGGTCGTTCTTGAGAAGACATGAGCCAGTTTCAGGCAACTACTGAACAATGAGCTACGTCTACATGGCTGAACGGGGTGCCCCCCTCAGGCGGTCATTCCAAAGTGCCCTTTCCAGCATGTCAATTCCTAAAGTGGGTTGATCGCAGGGGAAGCCCGAGTCTTCCGGCTACATACACAGGCAAACTGACAACATAATAGGAATTCTAACCAAAGGGGGGCTGGGGAGAGTCACGGGGGCAACTGGGCTGCCTGTAAGGACAAAGAGATAGTCCTGTAAGGGGACAGGAATGTGCAAGGGCACGGAACATCTGTTTACATGCTGGTCACAGTCCCTGAAAGCTAGAATATTAAGGAAACTGTTATATATGTATATTATATATAGCCACCGAATATACTGGTGTTATATATAACACACTATATATAAGTGTTATATATATTTTTATATACACACACACACACACACACACACACACACGTAGCCACTGTATCTACAGGTGTTAATTTTCTCTCCTTCACTAGAGTGTCAGCCCCACCACATTAGAGCCAGGATGACAAATGTCAAGCCCCCAAGAGCAGGTACGGTGACGTCTTGCTCGCTGCTGGGTCCAGAGCTCCTGGCACAATGTGACACTCATGGCAGTCACGTGGTATTCACTGGTTTCACTGGTTCCATGAACGAAGAACCAAGCCCTGGAACTCCCTGCATGAGCCAGGAAAGGGCCTGCTCTAGGTCAGTCTCCTGCACGGAGCCACCCAGAACCGCGTCCCTTCCACAACCCGGCGCCAGGCCCATACACGTCAGTCATGTCCCCTCCGCTCTCTTAAATGCAGCCTAACCATGCCAGCTGGGGGGCTGCCCCCTCCACCGTCCATCACACTGTTCTTCCTGCCCATGCCCTCGCCTCCGTGCTTCTCTGACACCCAAGATCACCCACAAGGCCCCAGAAAATGTCTCTGCTTCGTAGCCAGCAACTCTGACCTGGGCTGGGTTCCCGCAGCAGCTGTGAACTCCCCATGGGCAGGGCCAAGGGTCATTCAGGCATTCGCTGCAGGTGTAAGGTCTGGCATAGGGGAGGCCACTGGTTTTTAAAAGGAAAGAACCAACAAGGTCAAGAAAGCAAGGAAAAAACATAGGGATTCTCAGAATAAAGGGAAAGAAGAAAGCACATTATGCTTAGTGAGATATGCCAGCCGGAGAAAGACATGTCACACGATGTCAATTAAAGTGAAATCTAAAAAAGCTCAACTTGCAGCATCAGAGAGTAAGGTGGTGGTCACCAGGGGCTGGGAAGGGGGTTGGGGTGTCTTCAAAGGGCATAAACTTACGCCTAGAAGATGAGTAAGTTCTGGAGATCCAACATACAGTACAGTGATTAGAGTCAACAAGGCTGTATTATATTCTTCAAAAATGCTAAGAAACTAGATAGTAAACGTTCGCACCACAAAAAGAAAGAAATAAGTATGTGATAGAGGTGTGAGCTACAGTAGTAATTATATTGACATATATAAATGGATCAAATAACACATTGTACACCTTAAATTTATACAATGCTATATGTCAATGATCTCTCAATGAATAATATGATGAATAAATAAATAAGCAGAAAAAAGTGAGCTCAGAATTTAAGTTTAATCAGATGTAAAAGTAGTATTTTTCCCAACTAATTGTAAAGTCTTAGAAGGTACACCGAAAAGAATTTTGCATAAGGAAAATAATTGAGGTATATATTCAAATTATACTTCAGTTACTACAGAAGCTATAATTACTCCCCAACAGTTACAACAAAATGCCCAGGTGTGGTGATATTTACTGTTAAAAGCTCCTGTAAGATCATGAGTTATGTAATATTAGAATCAGAGCCTATGAATAACCCTTAAATCCAGGTGGACAATGTAACATTCAGTCTAGTAGCTCCAGAATGCTTTAAAGGTTATATCCAAGTGGCCAACCAGGTTAGAATAAAACGGTGCTGAGGGGAACTGTACAGAAGTACTGTAAATACTGGAGACGTCTGCTATACTGCAAGTAATAATGTATATACGAAGAAAAGAAAAGAAACCTAATGACAGCAGGCAGTTCTGAGGAGGATGGACAGAATAAATGAGCAGACATGGGAAGCGCGCGTGAGGGCCCGCTCGTCACCGGCCAGAGCGGTGACGACGAGGAGACAGCGGGCACACAGAGATCACACGCGCGTGTGTATTTCACTGACCCGAAAAGTAATAACTTCATCATTCAAAGCTGCGGAGCGACAGAGGAGACAAATTACATGGAAGCTGGGGCAATGCATGAGAAGAACCGCCCCGGCCGCGCCTGGAATTGAGGGGACGCTCAGCGAGAGCACATCTGGAGGAAACCGATTGACGTAGCAAAGCCACAAGTCATGCACGAAGGAGAAAACTCAGTATTAGTGGGAAAATACATATGACTGATAATATACTTAAAGACAGAAAAAAAACAGAATCGGAACATGGAGCTGGAGTTTAAAAGATTCTTAAATGGAATCGAATGGCTCATTCCTCATTTTAAGGCTAAAACAATATAAATCAAAGCTGAATTAAATTATTCAAAATATGGCTCTACATTTCTCCCCAAACATATAATCCTTGCCTATTTTTCTTTTCAAATTATGTACAGATTGTGTGAGTTTGAAAAGCGATTTCAGAGTCCGTGGTCTGAATTTTGCATTTTAAATTGTTTATATCCAATGATTCAATAATCCACTTCCTGGAATTGCTCAAAAATAAAATGTATATGTTTAAATATAAATAATTTCTATTTAGCTTTTAAGTATGAAAAATGTTTATCATATACATTAAATAAAAATATAATATTTTAATAATGCAAAAGTAATTATATTAAATGTACTGGAAACAGGAAATAACTTAAATTTCCAACAATAAAGAAAATGGTTAAAATAAATCCTGGTATATTTGATTTATATTTAGCCATTAAAATCATTTTTTTATCCTCACCCAAGGTCATTTTTTCATTGCTTTTAGAGAGAGAGGAAGGGGAAGAGAAAGAGAGAGAGAAACATCCATCAATTGCCTGCACAATGACTGGGACCCAACCCACATCCTGGGCACGTGCCCTGACTGGAACTCGAACCTGCAACATTTTGGTGTACCAGACGACTCTCCAACCAACTGAGCCACACTGGCCAGGCCCATTAAAATAATTTTTAATACAAGAATATTTAATGATGAGGAAATAAACAGGCAAAGCACTAAAATATGAACAACTGTAATTTTGAGGGGCAGTAGTATAGCCAATTTTTATTTTTTTCTCTATACTTTGTTGTATGTTCCACATCTCTAAAACATAATATAGAAAAAAATTAGTAAAACAGTAATTCACATCATAATGAAAAAGTATGAAAAAATGCATCTGAATTTTTTTTTAAGTTTAAAGACTAAAGAGACACAAAGAGGCCTAAGGAAACAGACTCCGAGGGCTCGAGGTTCCACGGCCGTAGCCAAAGGTCCAACCGGTCTTCTCTCACGGGGCTGTTTCTCCAACTTGCAGAGTGTCTGCCAGGCTCCTGTGCAAACCACTGCGGGCTGGTCTGAGAGAGTCTGACCCTGAATGAGGGCATCCTGAGGGTGACCCGGTGAGGATTACCTGAGGGGCTTCGGGCTTTACCAAAGGGCTCTCACTTGGAACGCTGGCAAGAGAATTAGTTTATAACCTAAACTGAGACGTGCTAGCTGATGAGAGGGCAAACTTACATATTTCTACCAACCCAATGGAGAACGGCACTGTCTGCAGAGGACAGGGCGGGACCGGAGTCAGGGTTATCGGCTGGACAGAGCTGCAGGGGGCCTGCCTGTTACCCCAAAACTTCAAGGGAAAGGCAAAACTTCCCTGTCTACCTCCTTGCTGGGCCCAGGTATGGTGGAGGGTAAGTGTGGCCTTCGGGGACCCGGCCTCTCTGCTATCAAGAGACTGTTTATCACTTCTTTCCCTTGAACCTTGGTGTGCCTCTGAGGGTCCCTCGGTGAATAGAACCCAGGAGAAACGACAAGCCTGACTTCCAAAGCCAAGTCATAATAGGCGATGTATCTTCTCAGACTGCTTTCCCAGCAGACCGGCCTCCATGCTGTGAGGAAGCTCACGCCACGTGGACAGGCCGTGCGTGGGATGCGGTTGAGAGCCGGCTAAGGCCCCAGTCGGAAGCCAGGCGAGGGAGGCCCTGAGCCTCTGGCTGGCTCCAGGCTCCGCCTTCGGGTCCTCGAGCTAAGGCCCAGGCATTGTATTTGCATTTCTGAATGGACAAAGTACAGGCTGTTTGGCATTTCAAAGCATCTTTGAAAACTCTCCAGTAATTTGTCCCACTGGGCAGTCTTTTCAGCAATTCGAATGATTTTTTTTTCTCCCATACCTCCATCCTGTCGTTTCGCCCTAAGTGTGGCTGTTTCCCACGTGGCTCCAAATGAAAGATGCCGCTCCTGGCAAGTGGCCTCATTACGGGGCCTCTCCCCTGCTCCACCTTGTGAATCCCCCATCTCCCTCCAAAACCCTGCAGATTCACTTCACCCAGGAATGCTCAGGTCCCTGGGCCTCCTGTCCCCTGTCACCTCCAGGTTAGGGCTCTTCCTGCAGCCCCGTGTGCTGTCCAGCTCAGCGCTTCCTCAGTGGGCACATACCTGCCTGTCTCCCCACCACAGGGTAGCAGAACAGTATCCCGACGCCCCGACAGCCCCAGGCGCCGGCGCCCTGCTTGGCTCTTCAGAGGTGCTCAGTAATTGATGAAACAATGAATGGAGATTCTTCTTTTTCAGCAGGTCTTGAGCAAGCTGCTCTTTCTCAGACTGCATATCCCAGGCATTCCCCCCCGCCCGCCCCCCGCCCAGCCCCAGGAGTACAAAAAGCCTGGCAGAGTGGCTTTGCCCGGGGTAATTCATTCCCCTGCCGTGTGCTGGTCACTGCACTTCCATACAAACGTGTCCTTTATCAGCCTCAGAAAAACCCCAATATCTTCCCTCCTGTCCCCCCAGCCGGGTATCATACGGTAGCGCCAGTTCGGCCTGCAGCATTTCAAATATAATTTGCTTAACTCCGCTCATGATCAAAACCTGTAGACTTGGATGTTTGGGCAGAAATTCCCAGCTGTGCTGAATTAGAGCTAATGTCAAATTTCTGTCCTACTCACCAGACTCAAGAAGCTTGATTTAAAACAGAAAACGGGATTTCCTTTGTTGTGCAGGATTTTCCCATTAAAATGACTTTCTAAAAACATTTATCTGTAAAAGTTTATACTCAGATCCAAAAGCGCATTCAGTTGGCGGCCTAAACACAACCCTAACCCTCACACACTGGTGAAAACAGTCACAAACTCCATGACTGGCACCCCCAAGGACTTTTTACTTAGTGGCATTTCTCATAAATAAGGCCTTGCCTATGGAATTTGGAAAATAATCAACATTTCAAGTTTTAAAACTAGAGCTCCTATTCAAAGGGTAGGAAATAATATAATAAAAATAATTGTTTTGGTAAGAGCGAGTATCTGGTAGCACCAATACCTCATTAGGCTGGATCCAGAGTGATGAGAAAAATAGTATTAATTATTTTTCTATAGAAAACGCGTGTGGAACGGGAAACGGTTTAGGTCCAACTGCTAGCTAGGCAGTCACTGCCGTAGCCGCCAACTCAGCCTGGGAACGGCTTCCGTGCCTCCCAGCGCCTGCGTTTCCAAAATGTCACTCCTCAGTGGTAACCTGCTGCAGATTGGAACAGGTGGGCTGTAGCTTGGGTTGAGTCACTAAATCAGGGCTATTTAAATAGGTGATTTTTTTCAAATGCTACCAGAAGTATCCCTAAAGAGGGGGGCAGTACGATGTCTGAAATGGGGTCAGGAGATAAAAGAGAGAAACCTCGTAACCGAGGATGACTCGTTCCTGGCTGTGATTTAAAATCGCTCTGGGAAACAACGGGTGTCGCCTCTGAGGTCTGCATCCTGTGGGAAAGGCACGGAGCCCCGCGCTGGGCTTTAAAGTTACCCCTTACTTCCGCCCCTGCTGGGGCTGGGCGTGTGGGGCAAGGGGCCCCATCTGGGACATCCCGCTCTGTGCGCTCTTAGACAGATCCCCATTTTCCTTGGCCATGTAATAGGGCATCAGAAACAGTTTCCTACCCATACAAAGTCACAGGCTACATAACAAAGAGAAGGCAGATGACAGGCCAGTTTTCCCCTGTGGTCGACAAGCCGTCTGCCTTTATGAACTGCTGAGCCATAAGCAGTGTTGAAGTCAAGTCGAAATGCCTGCGCTGCAAACGTCCAGTGCCTGCAAACCAAGATGCAACTGGAGCCTCGCGGTGTGTGCTCCGCTGCGAAGTCTCAGTCCCGCTCCTGCAGCTTAAGGTAAACCAGATGTAATTACCACCACCCGTGAGCTGGGCTGATGCATTAAATAAAGCATTAACTTAGTTTGGTATTCAAATCACAGCCTTAAATATGTTCTTTTGGGCTGTTTTCCAAAGTATCTGCTTGGCAAATACATTCCAGGAATGCTGTTTGGTGTTCTCTTTTTTTTTATTGTCCACATAAAGAATATTTACCTCAAAGGCCTGTCCATGCCACAAAGAATACCTTTCACGTCTATTTGAAATAGATTTTATAAGTGTTTGCCTTTCCACATAAACTCTGAATTCTACGGTCTTGTGTAAATGCCAAGCAGAGAGGCACAAATTAAGACACTAAAGGTACTTCGTTATTGCCCCACATAATGCAAGTATTTATCCAAATATCTAAATTACAGGGCTGCACCCTGAGTAAGTGGTAGTTCTTTTAAAAGCATCCAGATGTCATAAACGGTAAGGAAAGTATCTGAACTATTTAGATGGCTCTAGGTCAGAGCGAGCAGTGAACTGTCTTCAAGCACCGTATTTTGCCATGTATAATGCGCACCCTTTTCCCCCCTCAAAAACTTGGGCAAAATGCGGTGTCTGCATGCTCGTTCCAGAGGAGCGGCCAACAAGTTCTAAACAGAACCACTGAACAGAACCAACAATAACTGATAAAAGGAGAAACTGCCTGGTAATCCGTAAGCGTTCACTGGCCTGTGGTTTCCAGTTCTATTTTCTATTACATGATCACTCCGGAGAAGCGGGGCTGCGTTCCTGTTAGCGCACTTCGGTTGAAGATAAGAGCTGGACGAGGTCAAGCTCTGTTAGAACATTCCAAGGAAAAAATCTATTTCTAAATTATATTCATGCATCAGCACGTGCCTGTATCACCTCTGTTGCACACGGGACTCAGGTGTCAGGGATAGCGACATCAAATCATAAGACCGTTTTGTACAAGAAAACGGAAACAGAGCACAGTTGGGGGTTCCATTTAGGGGGAAATGTGCCCGGTGCACTGCCTGTCACTAGAAAACACTGAACTACGAAGAGAACAGAATCAAATGCTAACTTTCATCTGTGTTCATTTCAGGTTTATTATTTGTTTTAATTTCTAAATGCTTTTTGTAAATTGTGCCGCTACGAGACCACAGGGCTCACTGGTGCTGGATGCCACCCGTTAGCCCTAACCCTGGATGTGTGGCCCTCGGCAAGCAGAGCTTGGCGTGCACTCCACGCCGGAGGGCACAGACCACCGCTCACGCCTCCCACCTGCGCACAGCTAAGCCGGCAGGAAGTTCCTGGCTCAGCTGCCCTGGCCCCCAAGAGGGGAGGAAGTCAGATGCAGCCTGCATAGGACAAGGGGGCCGAGTGTCGGCTCATTGGCTAGAAACGTCTCAGCTTCTCCAAGGAAACCACCCCATAGTTGTTAGCTCAGCCTCCAATATGACAAATGCCGTAAATTAGTCCTCGCATCCAGGTGGTGGCCATCCTCAGAGTTCAGCCGTGGATGACAAGGACTTTCCAAGATGAAGGCATCTCCCGGAGCCCGAGGTTGCTTTCCTCGGCAGCACTGGATTATTTTTAATTAGTGGGAGAACTGCCACAGTTAAGCCCTGGAGCACAGAAAGTCATTCCAGAATTTTCCAAAAGGAGGCAGATCAGCGGAGCCCGCTTCCTTTCCGTGGGCAGGTGAGGGAGGCCAACGGGCTGACGTTAATTAACTGAGGGAACCAGCAGGAGCCAGTGAACTGAGACGGGGAAGCCCCTTCCCCACCTCCAGACTGTCCTGTGGTTCTGCTCCCACCCGAGCGCAGGGACAAAGGCCAGGCAGGGCCAAAACGCCAGTGAGCACTTCTGTTCCTATCGGACGGGTGGTATTTGTTTCTAAACCTACCTGTGCCAGTTGTACTTAAAATCCTAATCACAAAATTTAAACAAATGTAGAGCAATGAAGTATTAATGTGAAAAAAAGAGTTCTTGTCTCCCCATAAACCAAGTTCAAAACCTTGGACAAACTCAGTATCTCAGAGAGGGAGAGCCCTGGCCGGGGGCTCACCTGGTGGGGGCATCACCCCATATGCCAAAAGGCTGCGGCGTCAGTTCCCGGCCAGGGGGCACACCTAAGGCTTTGGGTGTGGTCCCTGGTTCGAGGTGCGTGCAGAAGGCAACCTATGGCTGTTTCCCTCCCACATCCATGTTTCTCTCCCTCTCCACCTCCCTCTCTCCCTTCCTCTCTCTAAAATCAGTAAACACGTCCTCAGAGGAGGATTCAAAAAAGAGAGGGAGGGAGAGAAAAAGACACTGACAATGGCTTTGAGAATGCTCTTGAAAGTTTCAGCCCTCCTTAAAGTAACCCGAACTGGAAAGTGTAGGTGAGGCCTTACTGCTTAGCTTTGCACAGAAGGGCCCTGTGAGAGGCCCGGCAGCAGACCTCTACAGGCAGAGAGCCTGGGTCCCACGGCACGTGACTAGCAAATGACTGCGTTTTCAGTTTCTAAAAAGTTTAAAATGCTCATGTATCATTCTCTGCGACTCTCTGGCTTTTTAATCAGTCAACCAGTTACCATCGTGGTTGCATCCTGATTGCTGCTGCTGGTCTACTCTTGGGTTTGCCATACAGCTGGGTGTGCCACACAGAATTCTAAATTTTAGCGAAGGTCAACTTCTCTTCATGCCCTGGCCCTCGGCTTTCTCCCGAAAGGCATTAGGTAAAAGCAGCTGATAGGTAAGTGAGCATTTCCATGTGTTGTCTCACAAATGCTCACATCGGGTAGTTCAAGGACTTTCTGGATGGATGGATGGATGGATGGATGGACGGATGGACGGACTTTTGGAGAGAGAGGAAGGGTGAGAGAGAGAAACATTGATTTGTTGTTTCCCCCAGCCATGCACTCATTGGTTGATTCCTGTATGTGCCCTGACCAGGACTAGAACCTGCAATCCTGGTGCATCAGGACGACACTCTAACCCACTGAGCTGCCCAGCCATGGCAGGACCTGCTCTTTTTACCCCCATTCCACCGGTGAGGAAATTGAGCCTGAAGGAGCCAGAAAGTGACAGAGAGGAGGAAGACTCAGATCTGCATCTGCCTTCTTACCACTACAGACAGCTCGGGGATTAGAAACCAGGTTAGGATGGTGAGCACACAGGTCTTCACCACAGAAGCCTTTTCCCAGCTTTCTTGTCACATAAAATTGAGTAAAAAGAAATTGGGAATACCTGCAACAATTCGCGGAGACTCTGTGGCATGGTAAAGAAAGTGACACGGCCTGGTTCTGTCTTACCGCTAAGTCCTTTCATCACAGACGCCTCCGCACACTGGCTACTCGAACACTCAGGAGATGGCTCAAAGTGGCCGCACCTATTCTGGCCTCTTTAGCCTCTTTGGTGGCAGCAACGGGATGGGAAAGGAAGCAGCTGGGGTGACAAGTTGGGCCCGAGTGATGCTGTCCAGGGAACGCAGCAGGAGGGGAGCCCACTTTGTAGTAAAACAGACAGCGCCCCGGCAGGCGGGCTGCAGACAGGAAAGAAAGAATTATGCAGCTATTATGGCCAGAACAGCGAGTACAGAAGAGCGACTTCACAGCGGAGGAAGCTGGCTCAGCGATTTCCCCAGCTCCTGTCTGGCCCCCGTGCAATTTCTGTAATGTCTGTAACACTGGGCCAACAGCAGCTGATTGCTTCCAGAGCCCAGGAAAGGCTAGCAGGGGAGCTTCAATGAAACCAAAAAAGAGGAGGCTTTTACAACCAGGGAAGCGCGTGCTAAGACTGGCACTGACGTCCTCCATAACAAAGCACAAAGCAATTTACTGTGCCTCAGTGGGCCCAGCTGTAAAATGGGGAATGATCGGGCAGAGTGGCCTGGCGGGACCATAAACACAGCGAAAGCTTTAATTAATGACAAAGCACTTGTTCTCACAAAGTGCAAGCGAAATGCACAGAACCACGTGGGCCAGATAAGCACAGCGAAGGCTTTTGCAGTCCCTCTCCCCGTGGACCTCTATAAGTCAGCAATTTTCCATGGAAGATTTGGGTTAAGAAGAAACTGACTGCCTTTGGAGCATCACACTTCAATAGAGGAACCAGTGTGGGATGGCCAGAAACTCCCCGCGGGGAGTTCCAAAGCCAAACCAACTCCGAGCTGCAAAGCAAATAGACACGCTCGCCACAGGATACGCACACAAGCACCCCAGACTTCAATGACTCCCTGCAAACCCAGGCAGGAAAACAAAATCGCCTTCCTAACACCCTCGGCAGTCATTTCTTGGCGCCTTCGGCGGTCTAAAATCCTCCATCCAGATACAAACAAGAAGCTTCCTTTTACTAAACCTTTATTTTCTTAGCTGTCTTCCACTACTTTATTGCTCACTTCTGCTTCTTAATCAAGGAGGAAAGCTATATTATTTTTCAGAAGTCTTAGAGATCTTTGTCACTGCCAGAAAGTGATAAGCACACGCAGAAAAACCATTTTTTAACCCTCTGCTCTACGTGTTACTCAGTTTTAGATGCATTCTTTTATTTAACTCTTCACGACAACCTCATGAGGCAGTTTTCATGATCCTCATTTCTTTTAGCAGATAAGGAAATGCAGCCTGTTTCCGGCCTCCTGCCTCGGGTTCCTTGCATCCTGCTTTACTGCCTTCAGATAGCCCAGAGCCAAGTGCCACGGATTCAAACACCTACAGCCTTGCTTTTAAATAGGTAGGTGTCGTTTTAAAGATTTCAGTCAGTTTTTTTGAAGCTATATGCAGTAAATTTCACTCTTTTTGGAGTGAAGTTACAGACTTAGACACAGGCAGCCAAGGCTCAGAGCAGTTCTGTCACACACACTCCGAGCTCCTCCACGACGCTCTTTGCGATCAGCCCCTCCCCCAGCCCCAATTCCTGGCAACAACCGATCTGTTTTCTGTTCCCATAATTTTGCCCTTTCCAGGAAATATCTACCATGTTAACATTCCTGCCACTCACTCTCGGATTCAAGGGACGCCTACCTCCTCTCTGAATGTGACCCTGGAAAAGCACATGGGACGACAGGGCCTGGGCAGGTCAGGACATCTAGCAAACGCCACAAAGTCCCCTCTGCTCTCTCCACCCCCAAGAAAGCAACAAAGCCCTGGAGGTTGGCCTTGGCATTGCACTTGGTGCAGAGGAGTGGCCGGCGAGGGGGGTGCACTGAGGGAGGACCACCGGGGCCTCCTCCTCACCAGGAGCCTTAAGTGTCCTTCTAAGGCTCCACAACTTATTCCCCTGACTCTGAATTTCCCTCTTTTAGACAAAATTAGCTCTGTTTTCCTATAGCCAGGTTGGCAGGTGCAAATAATCTCACAGGGGAAGAATCATCCTCCTATACCCGGGGAAGTCGCCTGCCAGAGAGCCTGGAGGGACACATGGGGAAGGGAGGGAGGGTGGGACAAGACTCCTGCCACAAGGTCAAGTCTGCAGAATCAGTCCTGACCTGGGGGTGGGGCGGGGGGTGGGCGGCTGAGGCCCCAGCAGACCCCATCGCACACCTGGCCCGGCTCCTGCCTGTGCTGGCCCAGAGCCCCTGGGAGCCCACTTTGGGGGGCCAGCCCAGCCTTGAGCCTCTGCCCCAGGGCCCGCAGTTTCCTCACGCAGGGCCCCCCACCCCTTGCTTCCCTCCACACCAGAATATTCTTTCCAGCCGGCCAGCTGCAGCAGATGGTCAAGTTTCTGCACCTCTCCTGAGAGCTCCAGTGGTCGGGCTTTCGGGGCGGGTCCCCCCGCAGGCCTCAGCGGACAAAGACTGAGGTCATCTGCGGCTGCATTTAGAGTCTGACTCTGTGAGGCCAGCGGGACTGCAGAGTGACAAGAGCCGGCTTTCTCAGAAGTCACTCAATTCAAATATGGGACTAAGTGTCCATTTTCCTAGCAGTCCGGAGGCAGGGACTGTGAGCACAGGCCGTCAGCGCATGTGGCTCAGTGCTGGCCATGACCTGAGACAGGTCGGGAGGCCGCCCGGGTAGGGGACGCAGGGCGCTCGCCCCGCTGCACCGTGTGTCACGGAAAAGACCCACCAAACGTCGAATGTGAGCTGTAAACGTGAAGTGACATGTTCCCCCAGCATCACCACACTTTGATTTCCTTTTACTATTCAGAACAGCTGGGAACCTGGCCAGAGGAAGGCCGTCAAAGCCTCCAGTCAGGGCACCGAAACTGGAAACAATCCCCAGCTCCCTTTCACTGAAAGGGATACTGTCAGGGTTAGAGGGGAGCGTGAGGGGGGGCGGGAGGGGAGCGATGGACCAGAGAGGAGAGTGAAGAGGGAGGCCAGGGAGGAGAGACGGGGAAGGGAGGGGAAGGGAGGGGAGGAGAGAGTTTCGAGCTCTTCTCTGTTAATTGAGGCCAATCTTGGGGTAAAGTGTTAAGTAAATACATATATGCACACACATACGCACACGCACACGTAAAATATAATTTTACATGTATAATATACAGCATCATAAGCCAAGTAAGGGCTAGGTTTTATGTTTTTAAAGAAATAAAGCCGATTACAAACACCTATTATGATCTTGTTTTGCCAAAAATAGTTAATGGGATATATACATATATTTGAATGTTTGATTCTAATAAATAATGATATGTTGTAAGATATAGATTCTAAATATATAATTAATATATATGATACATATAGTATATATAATAGCTACGCATATGTTACATGACATATATACTGTATGTTATATATAGCAATTACATATTAGACTGTACATTCTAACTGTGGTCATAACAGCAGAATAAAATAGAACTAAAGAGGCCAAAGTTTTTCATTTTCCTCTTTGATATTTTAAGCTCCTACAAAAATTCTCCATTATTTTATAATCATATTTAAGAGCTATTAAAACTTTAAAACATTCATGTGGTTCCGTGGGGAGCCCTCCCAATATTGTGAGTGTGGCCCCAGAGCCCCCTCAGAGGGGCTCCCCTGTGGAGGCTGCAGGGTGGACAGACCTCTTTCTGTTCACTGTCAGCGTGGGGAGGCGAGGGGGCTGGCGGAGCCCTCCACTGCTCGGGTGCCCGCAGAGAGGTCCTCCTCTCCTCTTCGGGGTGGGGCCCGGGGCAGAGACCGGGAGCAGTGGTACAGGCAGTTTCCTCCAAGTCGTCCACATGCTTCTCCTCGTCTGTGGACGGGCTGCTTTTGGTCTCCTGGAGCTGCAGACTCTGGAGAAGCAGCTGACAGGCTTCCAAGTCAGCTTCCCACACTTTTCCCAGCAGTGGACATGTGCAGCTAAGGCAGAGGGGAAACAAAGGCATACACGTCAATTCAGTGACGTTTCATCACGCTGGGTCAACAGCCTGTCGCCTTGGCTATGGCCAGTCAGCCTCCGGTTATCACCTTCATTTTGCATAGCGATGGATTATCTCCACCAGAAGATTCAGAGGGGCCAAACTGGTGTACACCACCAAGTATCCGCGAAATAAGTATTGGTTCCTCTTAACTATTTGGCCTGCAAAGGCACCCAAGATCTTGTATATTTTTCCAGACTCGGTAGCGCAATACAAAAAGCCCCTGCTCATGTCTGGGCACCAGCCCCACTGACTTCTGAATCTCCAGACCTGTCCAACTCTCCCTGGTTACAGACTTTTTCATGCACCAATTTATCTGCCTGGGTTGTGCCTCCCCCACTGTTTCTCCCTGCCAACACACACTCACCCAGGTAACAGAAATAAGTGAAAGGGGACAGGGGACTACAGACCGTAACAGCAGACATTCAGCCTCAGTGGCAGAAAGAAACAGAGGGAAGTTCAGCTTCATGCTGGATATTTTCAAAATGCCTATCTTCCACTTAACAATCCTTCCTTCTACTGTGTCTAATCTGCTATTCAGTTCATCTGTGTGTTCTAAATGTTACGTATTTCTCAGTTCTGTAATTTTTATTTGATATTCTTTTGCATACTTCAATTGTCTGCTTAAATGACCTATCACATTTGTTATCTTCTTGAACATATTCATCATTATTATTTTAAAGCCTGTGTCTATAATGAGGAATTCAGAAGGAAAAAGAAAGAATGAGATAGAAAAATCTCCAAGGACATACTGCCTCAGAATTTTCAAATATTGACAAGGAAAATATCAAACTACACACACAGAAAGCACTACGGTCTCAAAGCAGGAAAAAATCAAAGAAAAAAAACACACCTGCGTCCATCATAGTGAAACTGCTGAATAGCAAACACAGAACAAAGCTCTTAAAAGCAGCCAGAGGGTAAAAAAGACATTTACTTCAAATGAACAATAATATGCGTGATGAAAACGGTGGAAGACAGGAGGTGGCAAAACATCTTTAAAATGCTCAAAGGAAATAACTGTCAGTCTATAAAGTATACATTCATTCTGAATTTCCTTCAAAAGTAAAAAAAAAAAAAGATATCTTCAGATAAATACACACTAAATATATTCCTTGGCAACACAACCCTAATGAAGGAAACGAGCCCAGCTGCAAGCAAGTGCCAGCCCAGAGGAATGAGAAACCGTGGGAAGAGTAAATATATGGGTACATCTAAGAGAATATTGATGGAAAAACACAATTTCTTTTGCAGTACAAAATATAGAGAGAATTAAAATTCATGACAACCAGACAAAGGGAAGGGGAGAAAGAAAAGAATTGAGACAGTCTCAGGTCCTTGCGTTGTCCAGGAAGTGGCAGAAGTGCTTACTTAGATTAGACTTTAGAAAGTCGAGGACTCATACTGGACCCTTTATGATAGTAAAAAAACAGAGAAGTCAAATGACTATATAATGGACAAGCTAATCTGGGAGCAATTGTTTAATATTAAAAATACTTAAATATTGCCCTGGCCAGTGTGGCTCAGTTAGTGGGGCGTCATCCCGCAAAGTGAAAGGTCGCCAGTTCGATTCCTGGTCAGAGGCACACGTCTGAGTCATGGCTTCGGTCTCCGGTCAGTGTGCTTATGAGATGCAACCAATCAATGTTTCTCTCTCACATCGATGTTTCTCTCCGTGGTTTTCTCCCTCCCTGCCCATCTCTCTAAAAATAAATAAATAAAATCTTTTAAAAAATACCTAAGTATTGCTTTAATGAAAGCAATAAAGAAAACAAGAATAAACATGGCACAGATGGGGAAAATGGTAAAATAGAAATATTTATACCCAAATATATTAGGAATTATGTGAAATATACATAGATAAAAACTGTAGTTAAATGGTAGAGATTTTAGACTAGAATAAAAAATTGAGATCGATATATTTTGCTGACACCATACATTAAATATAAGGATACAAGCAGGTTACAAGGAAAAGAATGGGAATGACACATTATAAAAGCATTAGTCAAGATAAAGTGCTACACAGTGGGGAGCTGGCAGCCTTGCCTACATAGGTATCATGTCAACTGGATATCAGTGTAGGAAAAAATAAAATCATGACCACTGGTTAACACCGTGCAAATATTAGTTTCAGGTGGATTATAGATCAAAATCCAAAAGATAAAACGATAAACCTTCCAGAAGATAAATAGGATAATGTCTTTAGACTTTGTAGCCAGCAAAGGTCTCTTAAGCAGAAATTAAAAAGTACCAAATGATCAAGAAAACAAATGACAAATTTGAGTTCATTAATATCCAAAACTTAACGTTCATCAGAAAAAACACCACTGAGAGGGAGGAATGCTAAGCCACAACATGGGAGAAATTATTTGTCACACATGTAACAAAAAGGACTGCTTCCAGGACAGAAACAGGATTCCTACAAATCAGTAAGAAAGAGACAGACAACCCAGTACTTAAGAAGGGGAAAGGCTTGCACAGGCACTTCGCAAAATTGGGCATCTACGTGGCCAGTAAGAAACTTACAGAAAGATACTCAATGCCATCAGTTGCCAGGAAAATGCACATTAAACCACAGTGTGATGTACACTTCTGCTTGATGGTTAAAATTCAAAAGCCTGCAATGCGAAGTGTCGGGAAAGATACAAAGCTACTAGTACTGTCATGTCCTCCTGGTGAGCACATACTGGAATGTCTTTGAAATCTGACTGTTGTATTAATGTCAAAAGTATGTCAATCATACGGCCCAGCACTGGGACTCCTGGGGGTACACTCAGTGGAATGCACGTATGGTCAAACCTCATTCACAGCCGTCACGTTCTAAAAGTCACCACGTGCACTGACTTACTGAGTACTGGACAACTGCTACCAAGGAGAATCTGGCGGCCCTGTGAAGCTCTGCTCACAACATTTTCATCAACCGATCAATATAGAGCCTGTTTTATGTGTGTTTCTGTTTAATGACCACTCCATTAATGCAGTGTGCTGCTGATTCGTCGACACCGAGATCACAGCCACAGCACTGTAACTCGTGCCCCAATGAAGCTTCTCTAACGCGTATTTTCTGTCAGGCACATCACAGCCTCTTGCACTTAAGAGCACAGACAGCACTTCAGTGTTATGTTTGGGGGCAATTTTAAATAACAAAATCACCAAGAAAAAGTGCAAAAGCCATGGCACTAAGTCGAGAGTACACAGGGAACTTGTTTACAGGATGAGAACGGCGACATGAAGGCAGGGCGTCACCTCACTTGACTTCAGCTGAGAGCAGGCACCGCAGGTGACAAATTTTAGCCACTTTGCACACGCACGTCAATGAAGGACAGCAGAAAGCTCTGCAGGCATAGGATTTGGGGGTTACATATAAATCCTAGTGAGTAGGCAAACTCGCAAATACAGAATCCACAAATAATGACAAGCAACAGCATATATCCAATCACACAATGTCACACATAACAGCCAACACCTGGGAGGGAAAATATATCTCCATAAATAGAAAAATGCATAAATTGTGGCATAATCAATTAGTGGAATATCAGACCGCAAAGATGGACGAATTAGTATAATCTGCAACCGTGTGGATGAATCGCATAAACAAATTTGGGCAAAGACAAGAAAACAAACAGGAGGCACCATGATTTCACTTATTTATATTTTAAAATATGCAAGGCTTCTCCATGGCATTTGAAATTAGGACGGCGGCCTCTTCTGGGAGAAGGGGAGGAGCCAGGGAGGGGTGTAGGGAGGGCTGCGGGTGGCCTGGGCGCTTCCTTTCTCAATGGTGCTGGTTAGGAGGATAATCACTTTATGAAAACCCGCGGTGTGTGCACTTGCCGGCTCTGTCCCCTGGTAGTCTCAAACAGTGAGAGAGAGACAGAAGATAGGATTTCTGAGCCACATCCTAGTTGTGGGGGGACAGGGGTCTGCTGTTCACAAGAAGCCATCAATAGTCGCAGCTAGGACACCGGACTGGATACTTTCCAGCTGCCTAACCCCGACCAGCCTGAAAGGTGCAGAGGGGCCCCTTGCCGTCTGAGGCTGGGCTGCCCCACTGAAAGGGATGCCTAGCCGCTCCGATGTTCTTCCACGAGTTGTTTTATCAAGTCCATTGCCAAGTTATTCCTTCCCCATCCTTCTTCCTCAGGCTTTTGTTGAAGGAAATGTTTTATGGTCACTTAAATACCTTTAATTTTTTACAGTCTACTCAGTTTTCTATTTCTACTTGTCCGATTTACCACCTTACATGCTTTATAGAGATAAATCCATTTCCTCATGGTGACACATGTATTGTAATATTTGTACATAATTTTGAGAATTATATTTAAAATCATCTGTGGCCCTAGACATTTCTCCTTTTCACACTGTTTTATTTATTTACCTCTTTTCTGATTTATCTTGTTCAGTCATAGCAGAAGTTTGCCACCTTACTAATCTTTTCAAAGAACTAATATTTGCTTTGTTAAATCTTTAATATTGATTTTTTCTCTATTTCCTTGATTTCTGATTTTACCGTTAGACAGCCTTTTCCTCATTACTTTGGATTTATTATCTTCTTATTAACTGCTTTTGCTAAACACTTAATCATTTTTTTCTTTTATTTTCCTCTCTTGCTATTTCAATTTTCTAATACATATATTTAAAGCTCTAATTTTTTGTCTGAGTAATATTTTAATTGTGTCTAATGTTTCTGTTTATTATAAAATATTTTTAATTACTAGGTATTTCTAATTATACCGAAAAATATAAAAAATAACAAGCACTTGTATACTCATCATCAAACTTACTAATTTTTAATCTTTTGTAATTAAATCAGGTTTATTTTCAGAATGTTCAACACTAGTGTCCCGCGAATTTTACATGTTCCTGCTTTCCTTGTCTTTCCTCGCAATTACCTCAACACGAGGACTATTTAGCAGTGCGTCCTTCAATTTCCAGATTGAAAGCTGATAGAAGAGATCTTTTCAGCTTTCTTTTTGTTAGATTAATATCTAATCTCATTGCATAATGGTTAAGAATATGCTTTATAAAATTAACTGAGACTTCCTGAATCACCTAGTACTTGACTGATCTTCATAAATGTTCCACATGTGTCCAAAAGGAATGAGCCTTCTGGTCATTGAGTCCAAATTGAAAGCACACTGTTATTAACATTTTTATATATTTGCTTTTCTGTCTGCCTCCTCTATCAATGTCTACTATGAGAGTTTTAAGTTTCCAATGATTATTCCTGATTCAACCGTTTTCTCCCATAGTTCCATTGGTTCTGTTATGTATTTGGTTATGAATACGTTATGGTACTACATGTACTATAATGTTAGCATACTTTATGCTCCAATCATTAAATTTCCTACTGCTTCTTTTCAGTGTATGATGATTGTCTTGGCTGATATATTTTAAGCTTAAAATCTATTTTGTCTGATATTATCATTGTTACTCCAACATTCCCTTAGTTCAATTTTTTCCTGGCTTATATTTTTACTACCCTTTATTTTCAACTTTTTTACATTGTTTTTCAAAAGTGAATCCAATACAAAACATTTGCTGAATTTTATTAAAATTAAAACACAGCATGCCTTTAATTCATGGATTCACAGTTACTGTAGCTATTGAATTGTTGCTACTTTCCTGGTTTATTACAACTACGATTTTTAATTGTTTAAAAGTTTTATGTCTTTCTTTTCTTTCCTACATTCCTATTTCTTTTTATTAAATTCACATACAGTTGTGACGAACAATACAGACAGATCCCGTGTACCCTCTACCCAGTTCCCTATGATGGTAGCATTTTGCAAAAATAGAGTACAACATCACAACTAGAGACCTGACACTGATTCACTCCACTGACCTTATCCAGACTTCCTCTTGTGTGTGTGTGCGCATGTGTGTGTTTCTACGAAATCTTATCACGTGTGTAGGTTCATGTATCTACCACCACACTTAAAATACACAACCATTCCACCTGCATACGGATACCTAGGTCCCATTTTATAACCACACCCACCTACTTCCCAGCCCGACCCCAACCCCAGCCTCTAGAAACCACTCAGTCTATCTCCATTCCAAAATTTTGTCATTTCAAAAATGTTATAGAAATGGAATCATAAAGTATGCATTTGGAGGGTATTGGCTTTTTGGCTTTTTTCATTCAGCATAGCTCCCTGGACATTTATGCACCAATAGTTGGCTCCTGCTTATAGCTCACTAGTAATCCATACTACATACCCATTTGTTTTAACCAGTCATGCACTGAAGGACATCCGTATGATCCCCATGTGGGGTTTTACGAATAAAGTTGCTATTAACATTTGCGTACCAGTTTTTGCATGAAATTAAATTTTTATTTCTCTGAAATGTCAAGGGTGCAATTACTGGGTTGTACGGTGACTGCATATTTAGTGTTGTAAGAAGTTGCCGTACTGGTGTGCAGAGTGACCGTACCGTTTTACGTTCCCACCTGCATGTGTGAGTGACCTAGTTTCTTCGAATCCTGGTAATCGTGAGTGGGAGCTTATCGGGGTGTTAAGTTGCACTGCCCTCGTGTACAATAATGGTGACATCTTTTCAAGTGCTTGTTTGTCATCTGCGTATCCTCTTCAGTGAGATGTCTGTTCATGTGTTTGGTCGATTTACTAGTTGTATTTTTTTCTTTAACATTTCATTGTGAGGGTTTTTCATTTATTCTAGATGTTAGTCCTTTGTTGGACACGTGGTTCCCAGATATTCCCTCCCACTGTGTAACCCGTCTTCTCATCCCTTTCACATGGGGTTTTGCAGAGCAAAAGGTTTTCTTTTGCTTTAATGAAGTACAATTTATTAATTTTTTAATGAATTATGCTTTAATGTCAAGTCTTAGAAACTTTACATAGCTTTACACATACTCCTATTTTTATTCCTAAAAGTTTTTTACTTTTTGTTTAACATTTAAGTCCATGATCCATTTAAATTAATTTTTATATAAAGTGTGAGAGTTTTTTTGCCTATGGGCATCCAATTGTTCCAGCAACATTTGTTTAAAACCCTACCCTTTTTCTGTCAACTATTCTTACACCTTTGTCAAAAATCACTTGACACATTTGTGAGGGTCTATTTTTTAGGATTCTGATTTATTTATAATGTTTTGGATTGTATCTCTCTGAATAGTTTTCATACTAGTTCTCTGTGTATTATAATATACATACATAATTTATTACAGCCTTTTGGCATCAACATTTTCCTGCTTCAAGTACATGTGCCATTTTTTATTATTAACCTGATGGACCCATCAGCATCCCCCCGACTTCTAATGGTGCTTGCAGGGCCGGATCAGCATATGATCAGCGGACATGGCGGGGGGGGGGGGGGAGGGCGGAGAACCAGCAGCCCAAGGCTCATACCTTCCCTAAGGAGAAAGAGTTTGCTGCTTCTGTACACAATTCTCTACATTAGTGATTTGCATACTGTAACAGTGTGTCCACTTGCTATTTGACAAAAAAATAGCATTGACAGTCTTCGAGTGAGAGGAGGGTTCCTCCCGAAATGGGTCTTAGAATACACATGTCAACCCTTGGAAGCAAGCCTTAGGGACGCAAGCAGAGTGGTGGGCGACCACGTAGGTGTCAAATCACTGTGCTTCCTAGGGGGCCACAGAATAATGTCAGTAAAATGTAGATTTTTGAAAACCTCATTGAATCCACTCATACTAAAGACAGTAGTGGTTAATTTCAAAGTCTTTAGATGCTTCGCTACTATACCCACGCAGGACAGCAATTAGGTCCTTAGTAACGATCCCAAAATGAATGACTCACAGCTACTTGAGCTCCGCGAGACCTTCGGGGATGTTTTCACAAGCGGTAATGAGGCAATTTCAGTGTTTGGGGGGAAATTCTTGAAGAGAGAACTGAGATTCATCACCACTGTTCCTTCTCCCAGCTGGAAGGAAAACGAGGTCGAAGAGATTCTGTCTGACTGTGGCTTGGCCCTCCTGGAACGACAGCAAACCGGGGAGGCAGCAGGAAGTTTGGAGGCAGGCCTCCACCCACTTTAGGAATGGAAACACTGAACCCTAACACAGACACTCTAATGTCAGTGCTTGTCAGGAAACCCTCTTTCCTAACTTATTAATATTTTTAGTTCAAAGACATTAGCATTCCACCTCTTTAGAAACTTTGAAGATAACTGGGTTCTCTTACAGAGCCATGAGGAAGCCAAATATGAAACCAGTATGTAAATGTCCAAAGGTGTTCCACTTTCAACTGCAAATTGCTTACATGCTAACACTCCTCATGTTTCTGACATCGCTTCATTCCTTGGGCAACAATGACTTTATCTCCAATTCAAAAAAGTGTTGATATTTGAAATATTTGAATTCTCTTCCTTTGTCCTCTATTTTCCAAGAATGAAAAATGAACACAAGTCTCCACTGAACACAGCTTTGGACATTTAAACCTCCTCTCCCAAATGCCATCAGAGAATATGACAAGAAAAAATGTAGTGTAAGAAACAGTGTTAGTCCCTGGTTGGTGTGGCTCAGTGGACTGAGCGCCGGCCTATGAACCAAAGGGTTGCCGGTTCAATTCCCAGGCAGGGCCTGGGTTGTAGGCCAGGTCCCCAGTAGGGGGCACTCGAGAGGCAACCACACATTGATGTTTCTCTCCCTCTCTTTCTCCCTCCCTTCCCCTCTCTAAAAATAAATAAATAAAATCTTTTTTGAAACAAAAGATTGTCAGCCTAGCGAGCTGCAGTGGACACTGTTGTCTGCTGAGCCAACCCCTTTTCCTCTTTTTGTCCTTCCTAAGAGAACTCAGACAGTATTCAAGAGCGACCCCTTCTCCCTTTGGGACCTACTGAATGGTAACCACTCCCTAGCTCTTCGGGTAGACTAGGATTAGATGAAGTCAATCAACATGACAGTCCACTGGACAAGCCTTTATAGTAAAGGATTGGCCACCCCAGGGAGCTGGACTAAACTCAATCGGACCAAGTGCTGTGGTCCGTACTGGAGTGGCGGGGGGCGGGAGTAGTCTTTACTTTCTCTCTGCAAAGCAACGAGCAAAGAAACCACTGCATCTGTTCATGACCCTAGTGGAGCCAGCCTACTGACAGAGCTGATGTATTTTGCACAGACATGGCTGTAAAGAGAAGCGGGAAGGGTAAGAATCTGGGGTTTTGATGACAAGTCTGAGCTGCTGAATCAACCAACCCAGGTGCCCCTCCTACTCTTGTTTAAGCCAGAGCTGGTGTTCCTATTAATTGTGACCGAACACGGGGCTGACTCGACCAAAATCAGATGACTCTGATTCTACCACAAAGTTTGGAGACCTCTGGAAAACACAGTTAAGCCCTCACTTAACAGCGTCAGTAGGTTCTAAGACTTTAAGCAAAATGACATATAATGACACGAGTTTGACCACAGGCTAATTGAGATAAACAAGGGTTAAGTTCCTGCAGCATCACATCGATGTTATAACAAAATAACGCTGAACAAAACTGTTAGTCAAGGACGTCCGGCGCTTTATCTCAATCTGAGCTTCTACATTTGCAATATAATAAGCCTTACGTCTATCTCAGGGAATGGATTCTGAAAAGAAAGCTGCAAGATGACATATACAAGGTATAAAAGAGCAGCGGTAGAAAAAGTGCATAACTCCTCAAACCTTAAATAGTAGGAGGCAATAATGGAATGAAAATCAGTCTTAAATGTTCACGTGGGTCATATTAGTGTATGATTCTCCATTTTTACACAAGAAATACGGATTGGGCGAGACCAGTGGCCGAAGCTATCCAAGATTCAACCTGTCAAGTGATAATAGAGGATATTTTGCAGGAGGATAGAACAGTTGCCCCTCCTTCTCTCCTCCTCCTCCCAACACCTCCACCGCCACCACCATCACCGTCGCTGATAGCTATTGGTCAGGAGCTGTTCTAAGGGTTGTTAATCCCCAAGGCAATCTTATGAAGTAGATACTATTGCTACATTACAGCAGTTTTAAACATAAATTCAAATTCCTTGACATTCCTATAATCAAGGGGTGGAGTCTAAGTCCTCGCTCCTTGAATCTGGGCTGCCTTCGTGACTGTCCTGTAACCAGTGGACCACACAGGGAGCAATGCCACATGACTCCCAAGGCCAGGTCAGACGAGGCCACGCAGCTTCTGCCGGGTGCTCGGGACATCTGCTCTGAGGGAAGCCAGCCACTACGCAGAAGTCTGTCTGTCCTGGGATCGTCATGCTGGCCACGCGGCATGCACTCACTTGGTCAAGGGCACTGGCTACAATCTCAGCCAACGGCCACTCTCAGCCGCCAGCCATGGGAGTGACACATCTTGCCCATCCAACTCAGCTGAGCTGACATGACCCAGCCTCCGCCTCGCGACTGCGACCCCAGGCAAAAACTGCCGGGCCAGCCCTTCCGGAGCTCTGAGCCACAAAACCGCATAGACGACTTTGCTGGGAAAGACCCTGATTTCACAGGTGAGAAAATTAAGGCCTCCGCAGGAACCAAAGATAGAATCCGATCACACGCCCGCTCGGCTTCCCTTTCCCACTGCGGATAAGCCAATTACCGTGGATTTCAGAAGCCCTTTCCGGCTTTGCAACCTATTTAGAATTCGAAGAAACAAACCACTTCCCCCTGCCCCCCTGCATCACTCAGGAGGAAACACCCCGGTGAAGAACAGCGATAATTATCTGAAACAGCTATGGACCCCTCAGTTTTAGGACATAAATCGAAGCCATCAGGGATCCCCATCCAATCAGTCCCCCTTCTTACTTTCTCTGCTTTCTCTTCATGGTCTTTTTGTCATCCTGCCTCATCCTGGCTTGTTCAGTGTTTCCACCCCGCTGGAAGTCACCCCCGTCAGCCATGCCGACTGCTCCATTCCAAGCACCCAGCACCGTGAGGCACGCACCAGGGCCCTCAACTCGTGTTCAGAGACAGAACCAAACAGAGACCCGAAACCGTGGTCGCTTCTGCCATCTCCCTTCCCCTCAAACCTCATATCCAACCATACGTTGTAAGTTGAGAAGGCTGTTCGGGTTTATTTCTCCCCTTTTCGGCTGCTACACCAAACTAAACATTTCATTTCTTCACTCCTGGAAAGTCACGGTTCATGAAGGGCTTTTCTGTTTTCAAATATTTCACCCTTCCGATCTATCCCATCTACTCTGGCTCCAAAAATGTCAGTGGCTCCCATCACTTGTCAAGCGGAAAGCAAAGTCCTTCAAGGCTTTCCCAAGGTGACCTCAGTCCTGTTCTGGGCACCCCCCCACCCCACCCCCCCGTCGCTCTCCTGTGTGTCCCCTGATGCCAGCAGAGTGGACCACTCGGTCTCCCCAGACAAGCACACAACGTCTAATTACAGACGACTGCCTCTCATGATTTTGCTTCTCCAAAATCCCCATCCATTAAAAGCCAACCACTTCATCAAGGCCCATCTCAAATGTCACTTAAATAAAGAACCCTTCCCTGCCCACCACACCATCTGTCTCCTTCCTCTGAACCCACATGGCATTCGGTAGGACTCAAAACAGTTCTTACATTCTGCCTCAATGTCTGGGTCTTGGGTGCATACATATTTTTCTTCTATCTATATTTAATGAGGCTTGCAAATATTTCATACTCATCTTTTAACCCTATGAAGGTTACCGTCCTGCAAGATTTCGCCATGCTAGAAGCTCAGTAAGTATTTAATTAACTGAATAAACTATCAGGGAAGTTACAGTTAAAGGACCCCTCCAATTTGAAGCGAAGAACACAATTAAGTTTAAAAATGTTCACCCTAATAAAGGTTAAAGCATTCCTGATAAGTGATCCCAGTGGACCGGCCACATCAGAATTAAAGTCTCAGGGTAAGTCTCAACCTGTCGCTCCACCCTGCCGGCGCCGCACTGGCTCCTAAGCTCGCCAACGACTAAATGGAAATTTCAAATTATTTCACTACAATCTGAAGTGGGGGGACCTTTCTAAGCGAGATGCGAAGCAAAAGCAGGAAAAAGAAAGGAGAATATTGGGATACTCCTAAGTCTCAACATCTATATGGCAAAGTGCTGCAAATAAAAGTCAAAATATAATTGACCTGTTAGGAAAAAATATTTCTAACATGCAGCACGGTCCATGAGTCAAATTCCTTAACCTGCAAAGAGTTTTAAAAATCGCTTAAAAGAAAGGAAAAAAGCAAATATCCCACGAGAAAATAAGCAGGTGAGGCAGAAGAAGAAATACAAATGGCCGATAAATGTCGAAAGGGCGACTGACCACGTGCAAAGTGAAGGTGTGCAAACTGGGAAGTGAGAGTCTAAAAGGGGCGCCGCTCCCTGTCTCAGAGGCGGGGGATACATCGGCGCTCTTCGCTAGGGAAGTCAGTGGGTATTATTTGTCAGTATTTAAAATGTACGTGCTCTCTGAGCTAGCTCTTCTACTCCTAAGCATGTACCCTAAAGATATATTCAGACAAGGAAAAAAGGAGATGTAAAAAGGATCGGTAATTGCATCATGAGAAACCACTGGAAACAGCCAAATGGAGAAAACTGGAATCAGCCAAATTTATGGTTGCGTGCCATGCAGCCGTTCACAACGGAAGGCTAAGTGACAGCCGCTAAGGCAGAAAGACCTCCAAGGATAATGAAGGTTTAAAAAAATAGGTTTAAATTAAGGTTAAAATAGGGAAAGCACAGAACAATATTCTACTGTGATCTCATTTAAATCTTTTTAAATAAAATCACAAAAGAGCAGGTGTACAGACCCGCACGTGCCCAGGCACAAGGGAAGCGTGTCAGCAAGGGCATGCTAGAACCTGGTTCCTCATCGGGGGACGAGGCGACAAGTGGCTTCTACTTTATCTTCTACCCCTTTCTGCTGTGTTTTTTCCCAAATAAACCCCATGCATCTGTTACTTTAATAACAAGAAAGAAATTTTTTAACTGTAAGTGTGTGCAACTGCCTTCCCTTTTACCATTTTGCCAAAATTTGCCCAGCCCTTACCCTGGGTGCCAACCTTCCCCTTTTGTACAAGGGCCTCGTCACGGTCTGTGGGGCCTCCTTTTGATCAGTGCAAGCTGGGGGCCAGGGAAGTGGCTTCCTGCTCAGAGCTTTCCAGAAGCACAAGGGCGACATTTAGCCCTGGGAGCGGCAGGAAAAATGGAAACACGTGCCCACACGGAGGGCAGCCAGGGATTTCAAGGCAAAATGGGAGCAAGATGACAGAGCGCGCTCCCCGAAAATCACCTCTCGGCTTTCCTCCTGGGTACATTCCAGTAGCTCGGCTTGGGGAGAAAAGGAGCTGGCCAGACCCACGGGTGAAACGCACTCCTCTCGCTGCCTGTCAGAACACGCGACTTTCCAAGGCGAGCTCGCTAAGCCAGGAGCGTGGACGGCAGACAGACCTGACATAGCGCTCCCAGCCCAAGTACAGTATTCCGTCTGACGGGTGTGCCGGCCAGGCAGTTGGGAGGCAAGGATTCCATGCAGCTAAGGAGGCACGTGTATCTCGCTGTTGGAAAAAATATATAGACGCGTCCCCAAACAACGTCGTATTCTAAAGAGAACAGTCGAAGCTGCTTAGTACAGGCCGTGCTGCCCTCCCGTGTTTGCCACCCAGCGCGGCTGCCGGCTCAGGGCGAGAACTGCAGGAGTCAGGTGGGGGCTGGAGTCCCGTCACTGTGCATGTCTTAGATGTGCTTCCCCTGGGGTCTGGCTTTCCCTGTCGGCAACCCGTGCAACGTGGTAACCTTACCTCCATCCCGACTGTGGTCACCGCTCAGGAGGCGGGGGCGGGAGCCTCTGTTTCCATCTTTAAAAAGAGGAGCCCAACCAGCACCCTGCAGTGCCATCGGGCGTGCCCTACGTCTGGGCTCCCAGACAGATAATTTCCAGCGCCCAAACCGAAAGACAGGGCCAACGTCCACCTGGGGCAAAGGGAGCTCGAACACCCTTCCTCACGAATGATGGTGCCACAGGTGCGAGGGGAAGACAGGGCTCTGTCTGCCGGCTCGCGCAGGGCTGGGAGGCACAGGGAGGAGGAATGTGACGGCAGCATTAGGGAGCCGTGCACGCCAGTCACATATGTAACCTCCCGGACAGCCTTGTCCCTTATTCACCCCAGCGCCAGGATTCCTGCGTATAAATGCCCTCCCTGGGTAGACAGTGGTGTTGGGAGGGGGCAGGGTAGAGTGAGCCTTGGCTGGTGCAGAGGAGACGCCATCGGGCGGCCTGCACATTTGCTCCTCTCGCTGTGGCCGGGGCTCTCTCCGCAATGAGTGGCAGGCCCCTCCCAGACAGACGGGGATGCCTTGTGAATGGTGTCATTAGCTTCCCATAAAATGGGAGCGAACAGAACCACCGGCCAACCCAGAGAAAACGTTGGTTTCTCTTTCCCGCCATGACTCAGCCATCGTATGTTTTACACGGACACATAGTGAGTGAGGGTGGATATTGTCCACTGGTGAAGGAAGAATCGTAGGAAAGATCTGGAAGCTGTGTGGGAGAAGGAAACAAGGCCCCCTATGTCCTAGGCGGGCCAGGTTGCAAGCTCCATCCTCTAAGCAGAGGGAGGTCTCCAGGCCCGGGGTGTGACGTAGGAGCCACCGGGTAGGGTGGAGCCCAGCTGGACCCCATGCCGCTGTGCAGCCCTGGGCAAGGCGCTCCGCCCCACTGCGCACCTGCCTCCTCATCCGTCAGGAAGGCCTGCTGGACTGAGGGGCCGGCGGAAGGCGCGGTGCCTGTCCCACAGCCAGCATCTGAGGGTGTGCCGTTACTTCTACCCTGTTCTCCCTTCTGGTCGTATGATTTCGACGCCATCTTCCCAACTCTGCAGTTTGTCACAGTCACCAGTCCCATGGCCCCTGTCCCGGGCACCACCCTGTTCATCCAGAAGCCCAGCTCCCCTTCACCCTCTGGGAAACGTTGGTCACTCCTCCCCTCTAGCGCCACAGCACATTGCCCGAGCTTCTGCTCTGACGCACATCACATGCTGTAACTGTCCTCACTTACTTGCTCTCTACCAAGGCAAGGGCTCTTCGGGGTCAGAGGACACCCTGGGTAAACCTGTCAGTGAGGGAAGGGCTTGGTCAGAGGGCTCGCTTCGGTCTGCGAGGCGGACAGGAGCTGAACCTGAGGGTGGGCGTTGGCATGCCGTGCACAGGAGGGGCCGGCAGCAGTGAGGGAAGCCAACCAGGGCCCCTCATCTCCCCTTGTGGGCCCGACGTGAGTGGGAAGAGGCCGGACGGTGACACCCCTCAGCCAGCCGCTCCTAGAAGGAAATCCAGCAAAGAAAGAGTTTTTCTCATTCTGGCTTTCAATCTACCGCCTCTGGGAAACGGGCTAGAAAAGCCAGGGTGGCCAAGTTGTTCTAAGTCACCCGGTACCCTCAGCCTTAAGTTCAGGGAGAAGGGAGTGAAAGAGCTGAATGGCTGAGCGAGGAAAAAGACGGCAGGACCGGTCACCGGGCGCCACGGGGATGACAAAGCTGGAGAGGCCGGCAGGTGACCACACCAGAGCCTCGTGCTCCCTAAATGTACAAGATCTGGCCTCAAAATGAAGCCTGGTTCCACAGCACAAGCAGTCCCCATGGCACTGGGGGCTCCACCAGGCACGTCCTAGGAGTCCCGTGAAAGAAGGGCGCATGGGACCTGTGGTCACTGAAATTAAACACAAAATCTCATAAAGGCACATTTTCATGGGAACAGGGTCCGCAGACTCCGTGAGATTCTAAAAAAGGCTCGTGGTTTTTAAAAGGAAAAGAAAAGGTGATTAATGCGCACACAAATAACTTGCAGATCTTGTTCGAATACAGGTTCCGGTCCCTAGGCCAGGCTGGGGCCTGAGACTCTGCGCGCTGACCACACCCAGGTGCTGTCAGTGTTGCTGTCCGCTGTCCACGCCTGGCGCAGCAGGACCACGGCGAGGTCTAAAGCCACCGCCCCTGCATCGCCAAGTCCCGTGCACCCACGGGGTTCAGTGTGACACCCACTGATCTGAATTTACCACGTGTGACGAGATGCATGCGACACGAGGCAAGCTCAGGAAGGTACTACCGGCGCTTCTAAGATCCCCTCGGAGTTTAGGGTCAACTCGTTGCTAATACGGGTCAACCAGGAGGACGGCCACCCACCACCACTGTGACGGTAGCCTAGAGCCTCAGGCACGCGGGCCCTTCCTGTTTGCTGGGAAGGAAATCCAGCAAAGAAGCATCTTCCCCCATTCTGGCTTTCACCTACTGCCTCTGGGAAATGGGCTGGAAGAGCCAGGGTGGCCAAGTGAACTCACCCTATTCACAGAAAATTTACGTGCTGCTGAATATTTACAGGGATAAAAGACCAGATTCAACTTCACAGGTAAACTGAAGATGTGGTGACTGCAGGCAGCACGTCCCCCAGGCACCCTGCGCATCCCTGCACTCAGCACCCAGCTGCTGTGTCTGCCACCAAGGGGACAAGGAGGCTGAGCTGCACTGAGGCCCGGCCCTGCGAGGGGCCGCCTCCAGTTGAACAGCGCCCCCACGGCTCTGGCCCCGGCACACACAGTATCATAACTAGCGTCATAACGGCTGAGATCCAAATGGAAGTCTAAAAATAGAGCGATGAAATGATTTCCTTCTTTCACTCCCTGGGAGAGCAGCCCGGCTGACACCGCTCCTGCGGGCACCGGCGGGCCACTCCCGCGTCTGCGAGCAGGGCGGTTACACAACGGCCCTTCCTCGCCAGCAGCCCGGCTGCCCCAGAAACAAGGAGGGGGAGGCAATTACACTGTTGCTGAAAACCAATAATGGATATTTGATTATGATTATTAATGAGGGGAGCGGGGGAAGAAGACAGGTCGCTGAGCAGCAACCAACCACGAAGCGCATCTGCAGGAGACTCCGGAAGGGGATTAATTTTGTGTTTTCTTTTCATCCCTCAGCCAGTCGTTTGAATGTGACACAAACTTTAAGCATGGCCTGTCACATCCTTATCAATATTCAATGCCGCTGAACTGTGGTCACATTATCTCCCCTGGATGCCCTCGTGACAGGCCCCGTGCTGTGGGGATTGCTTTCCGTTAGCCTCTAAATGAGAGGCGGATATTGCAGGGAACTGACTTGTCAGATGCAGGAAATTAACTAATTTTCAAGACATCAGAAAGACATTCTGTAGCAAATATTTACTTCTCTGTTTCTTTCCTACTGATAGTGAACATGTATCACCTAACCTGGAGAACGCTGGATTTACGATGTCTGTGAACAAAGGGACGTTATAACTCATCCTAAAGAAAACAACACCATCAATTCCTGCCGCCCCTGGTGGGAACACGGCGGCGTGAAGCACATGTGTCATAAAAGAATAAACAGGACTGCGAGGCATGTAGGAGGAGAGGCGAGTGTGTGATTTCCGACTTTATATCGCACCCTGAAAACCAGTTCCCCTGTACTGCCTACCAGG
>PVJD01005723.1:0-110434 GCA_004026545.1 Mormoops blainvillei
CCCCAAGGGAAAATGATTTCACACACACACACACACACACACACACACACACACACGGCTGGTCAATTTGCAGGAAGACCTGCCTGCATTTGTCACTTGACACACTCATCACAAAGCTTCATTATCCCAAACCCAAGGCCACACCCTAAGCCCCCTCTTCCCCCTGCCACTCGTCACCAGGGCTTGGAGCATCTTGATGTGCTGGGCCAGTTACTGGGTCCACGGGGCAGGGCTGCTCATCTACACTGATGGACAGCTGGGCGTCCAGTGGTGCGGGCCTCCGGGCTCCTCGGGTGTGGCTAGAGTCCCTGTGCACTTCCCGACAGCACTTGGCTCTCACCGTCCGCATACCTGAGGGGTCTCACATCACGTCCAAAGACAAACCCATTTCTCTCCCTTTGTCCCCGCTCCCCGCCACACCTGCGCACCTGCGAAACTGCCCCAATCGCTTGGACATTTTTATACTGTTGGTGGTCACTGTCATCAGGTGCAGGAAGCCCTGGACAACAGGGACGTCTGGAGCCCCCGAGACGGGCCAGGAAATGCCTGTTCCTAGGCTCTTTGTGCTCAGCGCCTGCTTCTCCCTCAGCCCAGCACCTCCAGTGCTACCTTCTAACCATCTCTCAGAGCCTTCCACCGCCACTGCCACCCCTACAGGTAACGTAAGCCACTCAAATAACTAAAAAAATGGCGGAGCAGCCTGGGTACTCAATCCCGGGAATTCGATTGAGTTGGTTCCTCCGACATGCAAAGCGCAGTAGAGCTAAAATACAGTATATACACAAGCTCTCTTTAGATTCTCGCTGCAACCTTTTAGGTCGGTATTATGACTCCCCCGTTACAAATGAGGACACTGAGCCTCAGAGGTGTTAAATAATTCCAGTTATGAGAAGAAGAAGTTCTGGGGATGTTGAGTACAGCGTGGCGATTATAGTTAATAATACTGTGTTGTGTTGTGTATTTGAAAATTGCTCAGAGAATAAACCTTAGCCATTCGCACCACACATAGAAAAGTAACTAGGAGAGGTGCTAGATGGGTTAATTACCTCATTTGTGGTAATCGTTTCATAAATGTATATGTATAGCACATTGTACACTTTAAATGCATATCATTTTACTTGTCAGTTACACCCCAATAAAGCTGGGGCAAAAAGAAATACTGTTCTGTGTTGTTTGAGGCTCAGTGAAGAAACTTCATAGGCCCTAAAACTTAAAACCAAATTCGGTTCAATTCAGCGAGTATTTTTCAAGCACCTACTACGTGCCGAACGCTCCCCAGGCGCTTAGCAAACAGCAACGAGCAGCAGCAGCAAAGCCGTTCTCCCCACTTCCGCCTTTGCTGTTCCTGCTGCAACAGCAGGAAAAAATAGGGGGGGGGGACCACAAAAATTCTATTTCAAGGGTATTTGAAAACCACGCAGCCTCACCAGAGCCCCTGTGGGTCTTTTATACAACATGGCTGGCACAGAATAAATGTCAAAAATCATGTGCTATGCAAGAGGAAGAAAATATCACTCATAACCAGGAAAAAAAAGAGACCGCAGCACCATCCCCACAGACGATATGAATGGTGGAGTGAGCCAACGTGAGCTTTAGAATAATTATAATTAATACATTAAAAATAGAGGAAATGAGGCATAGGAGATACGTGGAGGATTTTAATCAAGAATGTATAATCTATGAAAATATTAAATAGGCTTCTAAAACACCTTGTCTAAAAGTGAGAACGCACTGGCTGGGTTTAACAGCAGACTGGGCAGGGCAGAACACAGAATCGGTGAGCTTGAAAACAGGTCAATACAAAATACATGCATACATTTTTCAAGTGGTAATGAATGCCTTGAAGAAAAATAAATTCAGGTAAGGGGACAGAGAGGGACGGGGAGGTGGCCCTTTCATAAGGTGTGTTTGCTGAGAGCCCCCCTGAGAATTGTGACTACGTGCTGGGGTGGTGGAACTTTCAACGTCCTCGATGAGCAGCTGACTATGAACCCATCCTTTCTCGTGTGACTTATTTTCTAGTTGGTCCCTGCCAGTTTTGTCTTTAGACTGTAATCTTTCAACCGACGCCATCCAGCCCCTTGCACGCCTGGCACTGTGCTGGGTATGGGGGACAGCCCATCAGACTGGCCCATGCCCTTGGACCAGAGCCAGCACTGGGCTTCAATTTGCTGGCCTTCAATCTAGTGCCCTTCTTGGGACCAGAGATATATGTTAAGACGCTCTGGGGAAATCTCACAGAGGATCCAGGTCAGAACTGAGAAAACAAGATCTTTTATGTGACCCCCCCACTTCTGAGACTGCCACAGCCTCGGGACAACATGGGCCACAGTAGTGTTAGGCCTGGAGGCCCCTCTAGTTTCACTGCTGGGAAAGCAGTCCCCGTTCCCCCTCTGTAAGGGACAGTGCCTCCCCCTTAGCTCTTCAGGCCAAGGCAGTTGAAAGCTTCACTTCATGTCTGCGGTATGGGAAGAGTCCTGCGTATGAATGAATGAAGACACCGAGACCCATACCTGAAAGGGGAGTTGTTCAGCAAAGGTGTCAGGACTCCTTCTCCCCCATTTCCTGACACAGGGTCACTGATGAGAGGCCCAGCTGGGAGCAATCGCTGGCCATTGAACACACACTCCCTCTGTCACTGGGAGTTACATGGGAATCTCGAGGGACACAAACATTCAAACCATAGCAGCGCACTACTTTATTTAAAACTCACAAACATCCTCTCAGGTGTTACCCTTACCCCCCTTTACAGAGGAAAATAACCCGAGGCCTCCGAAGTCACTGTGAGGGGCGTCCTGGGGACCACTGAAGAGTTTCATCCAGGCAAGTTACAGGCACGTGGCTTTCTAAGCCTGGAGAACGGACGGGCCGGCGAGTTAGGCAATGGGTTCACACTAATGGGGTGGAAAGAACGCAGCCAATGCGAGAGACATCTGGGGCAGATGCCAGCAGGGCCTGTTCGGATTAGGAGAAGGAAAGGGTGTCTGGCCTGAGCAACTGGTCGGAGGTGGATGTGGAGAGGACTAATCGCCGTAGCGTGAAACACACGCGTGACACATCCCATTTTCCAGCACATTGTCACTCCTGTTCTGCAAGCCTCATGGCCACCCTGGGAAGCAGGACAAGGGCACTCCGCATACGGGAAGTGGAGCCGCCCTGGAACGTGGCGGGTGGAGGGCCTGCCAGGGACCCGGACAGGCAGATGCGGGCACAGCCTGTCCTGAATACAGCAGACATCACCCCCAAGTTTTCTGGAAGCTCATGAACAGCCAAGGGCAGTATAGCCTGCCAGCCCCTCTGCCTCTCACCCAAGAGAGGAGAACGAAGTTGGTCATCCCCAGACACCCAGGTTTCTTCCTTTCCCCACTGTCCTTGGTCTCAGACACAAATCCTGCCTTTGCTGTTGTGGGCTTGCCTTGCAGAGAAGCAGAGTAACATCTCGGCATCACCTGCGCCGACTTACTCGTTCGCAGGAGGCACTGTGATTATCCCCATTTGACGGGTGAGGCCACTGAGGCTCAGGGAGTTGGCTCGTCTGAGGTTAAGTGGGAGCCAGGATTCTGGTCTTGGTCTCCATCCTGCCCACTGGATGGCTCTCAGGCGGAGAAGACAGAGCCGGCCAATTCCGGCCCATTAAAGCCACGTTCGCAGGGGGAAGAAATGGACGTACAGCACTGTAGGCATTCCTGATATGACTGTGCTGCCCAGTGTCAAAATACACTCCCCTGAGTGCCAGAGGAGGAGGCGACAGACACCCGCTTCGGTGGGAGGAACCGTGGTATGTGCGGGAAGGAGGGTTCTACCTGGGGACATGTATAAATCTGCCTAATTTTCTTTTTCAGATAGACGATATGTCAGGGAAGTACAGAATGTCTCAGTGTAGCTGAGTCCCAGTTAGGAAACCGGAAGGAGGCTGGCGGAGGCCACCCGGAGGTGGAGGGGCTCAGTCCCAGAGATGCAGCGCCATCTGCTGGGTGCCTGTGGTGTGACGTGCTCTGAGACAGCTAAACAAAAGCAATTGGAAAATGGCACGGCAAAGACACTTAAGGCTTTACTGCTGGAGTTAAATCTGAGAATGTGCAAGGGCTTTTTCCACTTAGCATTTAAAACAAAACCAAAATGGTTTTTGATTAGGCAGTAAATATGTGTTGGTAACCTATTAAAACAAACATGGTTTCAGCCTTTTGGAAGTTACTTTTGGCAAAGGGTACGCATACCATCTCTGTCTCTTTCACACACACACACCCCTACATACAGATCTATATACACATGCACACATACATCCATATATAAGCTCCCTTTAGATACTCTTAGGTAGATAACGTTTTATAGTGTGTTTAACTAAGTTAACAGGGTAGCAGTTAGGATCATGGTGGGCCTTGGAGCCACTTGCCTGAGCTTCCATTCCAATTCTTTCACTTTTTTTTTTTTTTGGCTGTGTCCTCGGCAACTCACTCAACCTCCTTCTACCTCGTGTTCTCATTGGCAAAATTTTAAGTTAACTTTAAAATATATTTAAGATAGTGGTGGCGTATAGTTAATATATTTGGAGTGTTCCATACGTACAAAACTTTTTTAAAAATTAACAAAACTTTTTAAAAAATTTAAATTAACAAAACTTTCAAAAAAGTCCTCTCATTGAGAAACATGAGAAATGGTGGCTCACCTTCTGTGCGGACACACAAAGCAACTCCAGTGGAGCCGCGGTGGTACTTGCTCCCGTGGTTCAAGAATTCAGCGCGAGGCCCTGCTTTAGAGCGGGGTTCCTACTGAGCAGCTGTGTTAATCTCAGGACGAGTAAACACAAGTGAAGTCTTCCAGTGTGAACTGATTGGATAAACAGAGGAAAAGCCAAGAGCAGCAGTTTGCCCAACGTCACTCTGCAACACAGTGCCCCGCCCCCACGACGCCCAGTACTGTGTGCAGGTAACTGATGAGGTGACCCCTGGCCCCAAGGCACAGGGGTCAGAGGTCTGTCCCAGGGACATTAGTGCCGGCAGGGGGCTGGAACCCAGACAAGAAATCCCAGCTCAGAGACTGGCTCCAGGTAGGTGGAAGAGGAGACTTAGAATTTCTCCCTGGAGAGTGTGGACCAAGGTGTAGGCTGCCAGGGGTCCCAGGAAGGAAAGCCCTGCCGTGAGCAAACCCAGGTACACAGGCTACATCCTGTCGGCCCGTCCGTCTGCATGTTATCCCATGGTCATTTCTGTGTTCTTAGAATAAGTGTGCTTACATGTTCCTGTCCCGATATGCTAGAGGGCGTCAAGGGAGGGTCATGGGTCCCTGGGTCATGGGGCTGGCCTGGTAACTGGTGCGTGTAAGAAGTTAACAAGAAATGGTCTCTCTCAGAGGAAAGCGCTGGGGCTCAAAGGCCAGCTACCTGGAGATCCCGTGTCGGGGGATCTCCAAGACCACCTCAGAGGAACTCACGGATTTTTTTTAAAAAGCAAAGATAAGAGGTGCCCAAGGTGGAGTCTGTGAGACCAGGCAGGAGCTGCCAGGCACCCTCTGCCCTCGGAGCCACACAGACAGCACTTCATTCTCCCAGCAACAATGGGACGACACGTGCCAAGTGTTAGCAACCAGGGAGCTCCCCGGAGCGTGGCGTGCGGGTTTTTCATCGGCAGCCAGCAGGGCGGGTACTCATTACTTAGCTACTCAGAGATCAAACTGCGAGAGTGTGACCAGGGCCTTGGGCCCACAGGACCCGGTCAGGCAGGATGTGTCAAGGGTTCAGGGTGTCTGTCCCAGGACACGGTCAAAGGCCAGGCCTCTCTGAAACGTGTGGCGTTTTGAGCCCTCCAAGCCTCTCCCGCACAGTCCCACGTGCCAGGCTCAGAGGTGTTCCTCCTCACTTCATGAGGAAGAGGCCGATGGCTGGCTGCAGGCCCATCCTGTTCTGGTTTGGGGGAGGCAGGAGAGGAGACGGGTTAGTGCGGTCGACACGTGTCGGTGCAGCAGACCCAAGGTCAGCTAGCGGAGTCCCGCAGACCCACACGCTGAAGTGGGACCCATCTGCACGCGGTGATGTCACTGAGGAATCGTGGATGAAGTTAAAGATTTAAAAGGCCAGAATGATGGGATTTGCGCTGCTGGGTTCTCAGGACGACAGCTTGCAGGTAATGGCATTGAACGACTGCAGAAATTCTCCCTCAGATTCCAAGTACCCTGGCACCTGATTCCGACCCTGCCGCTCCCTGACGCCCCGCCGAGGGCTCAGCCCCAGACCAGCCTGGAGTCCCATCCCATAGTCCAGGGCCTGGCAGGGACTCATGGCCTGCCCAGGACTGGGGACAGATGCACTGATGATCTGGGAGTCCTTCCCGCGCTTCATCACCGAACCTCCTGTCAGCTGGGAGACACTTCCACCTCTTTTTTCCTGGCAAAATGGATCATGTGAAAATTGTTAACGAGGCCACTGGCGCCCAGGATCACAATCCCGGCAACTGATAAATGAGAACAAAGTCAAGGCTGAACTGTGTTCTTTCAAGCGTAACTCCACGCGGTAAAAGTCTAACTTACTGGGTCAGTAAAGGCTTCCCACTGGGTGAAACGGAAGGAATACTTAAAAACCAGAACTCACTAAGTCAAACCGTAATCTTAGGAAAGTAATGTACAGGGACTTCTTTCTCTCTGAGGCTGTCCTGTCACCCAAAGAACAGCCGGGTGGTGGTACATCCCCGAGATGCTTGCAGGTATTAAACCCTGTCGTTTCCCCTCGAAGATGAGTCTCCATGTTCTGGGGGCGGCCGTACGTTAACAGTGGCCTGTCAATAGCCAGGGACTTAGTCTCTGCTCCGGTAGGCCTTAGAAGGATGCTAACACAGGACAACACAAAGTGCAGGTGAAGTCCAAGGTGACTGTAGAGGTTAACTCATCCTCAGAGGTCATCACGGGTCGGAGGTGACGGGGATTCTCCCACCTAAGCCTCGGGATAAGCCTGACGCAGGCGACAACCACCTTCCTGGTCGATTGAGTAGAAGAAGGAGGTTACCACCCGAGGTCAGTCGCACGCCAGGAACAGTCGGGATGGGAACCCAGGAAGTCCGACCACAGTCCGCGCTCTGCCCTGTGCCGCCCGACTGGGAAGCCGTAACAACCTAACGCTTCTCGGGACCAATCCGGAAGGAACGGAAAAAAAGAACCAATTCTGCCCTCATTTGGGAAGAATTCTCTCACATGCACTTGTGAGCACTACATATGCTGGCCCCCAGGAGACCCCCGGGGAGAGGCCAAGAAAAAGGCAACTGCAGCTCCACGTGCTGGACAAAGACAGACCCGGGGGGGTCTGTGTGTGGGGAGTGAACGGCCAGTGGGGTGTCTGGGGAAGGCCATTCAGCTGAAGGTGGGAAAAGGTCTTCGAAGCCGGGTGCGCCCACTCTGTAGCCCCTACTGACTCAGGCTGGGTCTGCTCCCGGGTCAACTGCACGTGGCTCACAACTGCCACCGCAAATGCCCACGGGGCTATAAAGACACTACTCTCAGACAGGGGGACAGGGACGCGATTCCTCTAAGTCCCCCATGGTCACCGCGTGCATCTTTGCACCAGGGCTTGAAACAGCTTCCCCCTTCACCTTCCTTCCGTTCCCCCTCAAGTTAGCTGCCGGGGTTCTTAGGAATCACGGAAGTCATTCTTTAGATGTATTAAACAATTCCTAAGTGGAATATGAAAATTTTTGGTAATCTATCAAATCAGTTACTTTTCCTGTGACCCTCCAACCGAAATCTATTTTCTCATGTCAGTGACTCTCAAGAACAAACTTGGAAGACTGCTCACCTCCAGTTTAAACTTCACTGCCGCAAAACCTTGCCGGCACAAAAGTCTTCCCTGTCGCAAAGTGCCAAGGACCCAACCCTCGAGATACAACTTACCTCTAAAAAAAAGTGAAAAGGGGCTATTGAATACATTTATAAGGATTCTCTCTTGAGCTGGTGGTTATGGCTTTAGTAATTATAGGAAAGCTTGACGTCCCAGATTCCACACAAGTAAATGCAACAGAGACGATAACAATAAACCCGAGGGCCTTCTTACAAGTTGCTTCTGCCCTAAAGTATCTCCAAAACTCGGCGCTCATGTGAAGTGCAATGCCATTCATAGTACTACTCATGAAACAAAAACTGCCTGCAATCACACCGACTACTCTCCCAGGATAACTATTTCTAAAGGGTCTAATAACAGGGCACTCAGAAGTCGTGACAAAGACCTCACAGATCCCAGTGTCCAGTACTGGGCAGCTGTGGAGTGGTCTGCCAGTCTGAAACAGATGGCGTGTGACATTGCCGTTTGCACTGGAACTCTGCTGTCACTGCTGTCCTTACCCTGGTGAAGTCCGATCCTGCGATCATCAGACCCCTCACACTGACATCCCCAGCATCTCCACTTTCCCACTAGGTAAAGACTTGTGAAGCATCCGGGGAAAAATGCTTTAACTTCCAGAAAGACCATTCCACTTCCTGTCGAGCTCAGTGACTCCTTAAACGTGTAAGCTCTCCGGTGACTGAGATGATCTATGACTCAGCAGCTTCGGAGTCACCTTGGCCGTTCTGCCCTAGTCCTAACATTGGGGAGGTTTCTTATACTGACGTCCCTCTGCTGGTAAGTTTCTCATCCTTTCAGTTTTCAGACGAATCCTAGGGGTGTACAGGTAAAAGCCAAAAGAAGGAAACTTATGGCAAAGCACCACACTACATACCAGACGTGCAGGTGAGGGGCAGTTCTGCTGAGTGTGCCTCTCAGCCTGGTATCCACATAGGGACAGCATGGAGTCATCTGTCAATGGTCGTCTTAGAGAAGGAAAAGGCTGCCGCCCTGGCTGGGCTGCCCAGTGGCCGCGGCAGAGGTGAGATCCTGAGCATGTGGTCCTCCTCCCAGTGCCCCTGCCTTCCCTGGTGAGGCCCAGGGGCTCACGTGGGTGGGCACCTACTTCCTTGGAGTCCATACGAGCATGTGGCTCACTGCAGACACAAAGGGCACTGAGGGCAGACGGGGCACAGCGAGCTCCTGTCATGAGGGACCCGCTTGGGAGAGTTAACTTGTGCTTCCCCAAAGCATGAGCTGTGGTCACCCAAGGGCCAGCCTCTCATCTGATGCAACAGTGCCCAGGGACGTGGGTGGGGCTACCACTGCTCTTTCCTTTCTTTTGGGATTCCCAAAAAGCCCGGGGTAGGGGGGAGAGGGCAGCAAGAGCGGCGAGCTCTGAGACAACCCCGACCCTGGTCCCGACCTGGCAGGTCGACCCCGCCTCTCGGTCACTCCGGTCTCCGAGATTTTCCCAGAGGCACTGGGGCTGACTGACTCAGAAGGGGCCTCAAGAACGGCTCCGGGAGCCCAAAAGTTCTCCACGCCTGGGTGGGTTCTCCGTCCAACCCCCCACACAGCACCCCTCTGGCTCCCATCCCAGCACAGAGGTGGAGGCCCCTGGGAGCCTTATAAAAAGACCATGGCAGAACCTCTGCTGTGACTCCAATTACTTCTTTTTAAAAAAATAAAGGCACTCTTTTTTAAGACATAAAATACTTATTAGATCCCCTCTTTGGAGGACTGTCGATGATATCTCCTGCTCTGACTGCAGTGACCGCACCGGGCTGGGGGGCCCTTCAACACCGCTCAGCACGTGCAACTCTTCGTTCCCCTCAAGAAATGAGAGCACAACTTGATACAATTTTTGTGGCAAATTTAACAGAAGAGTGAAAATTGCGCTTAATTTCTAAAATCAAGAGGTCACCGGAACTAACAATCCTTATAGATGGCTACGAATTGAGTGTCTGTGTCCCGTCAAAGTTCCCGTGTTGACACCTAGCCCCTAAATGGGTGGTGCTGGGAGGCGGGCCTTTGGGAGCTGATCAGGCGGTGAGGGCAGAGCCAGCATGAATGGAATCAGTGCCCTAACACAAGGGACCGCAGAGAGCTTCCTGTTGAGGACACAGGGAGGACACGGCCATCTAAGAAGCAGAAGCAGGTTCTCGGCAGACATGGAATCTGCCAGGGCCTTGACCTCAGGCTTCCGGGCCCCAGAACCGTGAGAAATAAATGCCTGTTGTCTGTAAGCCACCCGGTCTATGGTCCTCCATTCCAGCAGCAGGACACACTAAAACCAGACTTATTGCTATGCAGAATTAACGACTCAACACACAGTATCCCTGGCAGTTTATTTTAAAAAACAACACCCCAGTTATCATGTTCTCTTCCTTGCCCATCATTTTTCTCAATAGAACAAGTTACAAAAAATTTGGGGGGAGATATGATCTTTGCAGACGCTGACACATTGGCAGAGGACTATGAATAATAATCACGATTCAAAAGCTCCTAGTTTTACTCCTGAATCGGGCAATGGGCGAGTGACTACAGGAGAACAAATTCTGTTTACAGCAAGATAACACGACCTTGAATTATTTCAGTGCAGTGGTTATAATTGAATTCATGACAGAATCTTCTTAGCCCAAACCCAGACACGCTAAAATCACCCGGCCGCTTACACACCAGAGGAACCCATGCGAGCAGCCATCCGAGCAGGGAAAACGGACTCAATAAGGCTTCTCCACGGCAGTGAGCGTGCGACCCCCGCAGCTCCCTCTCCCACGGCGGTGGCCTCTGCGCAGGGAGGGCCTGCCGCCCTCACTTTGAGTCCTGGTCTTTCGTTTCGTCTAAGACGGCAGAGCGGATCCCCAGCTTTTTCAGTTCTTCCACCAGGTCCCCGTTCTGGTGCATCTGCAGGAGAATGTCGCAGCCGCCCACGAACTCGCCGTTCAGGTACACCTGCGGGATGGTGGGCCAGTTGGAATAATCTTTAATGCCTACAGGGAAAGAACATGTAGGTGTCACTGCCGTGGCCAGAGCTGAGCTTTCCGCAACGACACGCTCCTAGTGCTGACCCAGGCTTCCTTCCTGGCTTCCCCCCACCCCCGACGGGGCACAGCGAGTTCCTGTCATGAGGGACCTGCTTGGGAGAGTAACTTGTGCTTCCCCAAAGCATGACCTGTGGTCACCCAAGGGCCAGCCTCTCATCTGATGCAACAGTGCCCAGGGACGTGGGTGGGGCTACCACTGCTCTTTCCTTTCTTTTGGGATTCCCAAAAACCCCGGGGTGGGGGAGAGAGGGTAGCAAGAGCGGCCACACGGTGTTCACTACAGGGAGTGTCAGCTTGAGAGGCTAACAGACCGCTGTTTAAACCCTAACTCTGCCATTACAAACTGGGAAACCTCAGACAAGCCATGACTTCACCTCTCACCTGTTTCTACCCTCGTCCCAGGGGGTCTGATGAGAATCAGGTGACTCGGGCTCTCTCACAGAACACCTGACATACACTCGATAGGGTTAACAGCGGAGGGCGCGATCGGTTAATGGACGCCACACAAGATGCACTGAGCCATATTCTCAATGCATCTGTCAGGCATGTTTGCAGTAAAACAAACCCTAAAAGAAATGCCACAGTGTCATTTCTAAGTGGATTGCTTCTCACGCAGCCACCAGGGTGACACTGCCAAGTGAGGTCATCCCCACCCAATGCCTGCCTGAGTTAGCGAATGTCACTGGTTACTTATGTTCAAGATGTTAGTCACTGGTTTTATCTCTAATACTTCCTTGACCCAGAGAAAAATCCCTTTCCGAGGCTACGGACTGGAGCCCTCATCTTGTTCCGCCCCTGGGACAGTGCCCGGGGCAGGTGACCTGGCTCAGCTCGGAGCTCACAGGGACTGAGTAAATGAAGGTGAGGACCAATGCGCTTCGAGGCCTGTGTCGTGGTCGGGGACCGGACCCCTGGCGAGGGGGCCCCACTCCCTGCTCTCAAGCACTCACAGTAGACAAGAGCCTGTCCGCCACCCATTTGATTAGGAGACACAGGGCCACCACACGCCACCCATGTGATTAGGAGACACAGGGCCACTACACAATGGTTCTGAGCCTCAAGGATGACAGTTATAATAACTCAGTAAGAAGGAAATGTGGTTTCAGTCCAAAGACATTAACAAAGGTCACTCTTTTCTAATATACGCCCTCACCACTCTACTCCCATGTTGAGATGAACTATCCTTTTTAAAAATATCCACCAATAAACATCTGTGTTGGTTCTGTTAAAACAGAGGATGGTCAAAATCATGACTTATAATCGTTAATCACTATAGAGTACATGTGATTATTTTATACTTAATATAGATAGGCAATTGTTTTTAAATAGTCAAAAATGAGCACGAAATACAAAAGTCAACAGATTCTGCAAACAAAATACAGCATTACACAAATTAAAAAATGGGTCAAGTGGTGGTTTTTATGTAAACAAACTAAAAATACAAAACTGGTTCTTGATACCCTATCATTTATTATCAAACATTTACTTTCCAAATAAAATGACCAATTTGAGTTATGTCACAAATATCTGTCCAAGGCACATTTTTCTCATTTTAAAGTCATTGTTTTCTTAAAAAAAAAAAAAAGAAAGAAACACACAACTCTGCACTACATGGCAGCGCTTGGAAAGGCCCCCAGGGTGAGCTGAGGGCTTATCTTTCTTCTCCAGGCTTCAAGTAGGAAGACCCGTTACAATGTTACGGGCCCCAGAAGGCACACCTCTTTTTTTTTCCTGACCTCTTCCTTACTGAGGTATAACTGGCATATGATGTTATTTTACTTTCAGAAATACAACATGATATTTGCCTGTATTGCAAAATGGTCACCACAGTAAGTCTATAGTTACAAAATTTTCTTTCTCGTGATGAGAAGTTAAGATCCGCTCTCTTAGCAGCTTCAAAGCATAATTCTACATCCCTCTGGGTGTCAAACAAATTGGCTGTGGGGGCTACCAAAGGAGGGCCCATTCCTTTAAGCACCAGGATTGTCGTCATGGTACCAAGTATCTAAATATACTAGAAGACCTTGAGGAATTCAAGTTTTTCAACATTCTGACTGTTTGGTGCTACATCATGATGACTTAGCAAACAAGTTCCGTGTGTGCGTGTGTGTGTGTATTTTAACTCTGCCTTCGAATACAGTCTATCAGAGCTTATTTTACAACAATGCCAGTTACAAATCTTTCTTTCATGATGACAGGGAAGATGTGGGAATTAGGAAATGTTTAAAGTACATATGAACTGCTTTAATTCTTCTAAACTTTCTTAAATGTTCTTACATTTATGTGCATGAACCATTTATGCACACAATATTATATCTGGGTGTTTTCCAATTAATAATATATTGTATTAAGCTTTCCATGATAATAAATGCCTACTGATTCTGTTGGTGGCTGCCTATAATTTTTGAAACATACCAAAAATGAAAATAAATTTGCCCTCTGAGGGCCACCTAAAACCACACATTTACTCCTAAAAGGTACCCATTGGCAAAGCCAAATGGGGGAAGGATTGGAGGTAGGGACAGGTGGGGATGGGGAAAGTGGTGGTGGAGAAATGTTGACCAAAAAAAAAAAGGGGAGGGAGACTAAGAATAGTATAAGAAATTGAGAAGCCAAAAAACTGATACGTCCAACCCATAAACATGAACTACGAGGTGTGGGGATGACGGGATGGGGTGCAGGGTGGAGAGGATAAAGGGGAGAAAAAAATGGGACAACTGTAATAGCGTAATCAATAAAAGATACCCAAAAATAAATAAAATAAACTCTTTGCTGTGTAACACGCGGATTTGCTCTCCTCAGTCATTTTTATAGCACCGCGCTCGACTGAAGCATTAGGCTTGTCTCATTCGTTAACTTTTACCTCGCAGACGTTCTGACTTTAAGGAAAGAGAAAGACGTGCCTCCAGGATCAATTCTTCCACCAAAGCCGGTGGGTTTTTCACGCGCCCTGGGCATCGGACACAGAGTCATGTGCAAGGGGACCGCTCCTTCCAAACCCCTTGTGACAGTAGCCAAGGTGCCTACTAGCTGATAGTTTATCAAAATTCAACTTACCTGCTTCTTTAATTTTTAGATTAACAAGTATTACAGGCAGCTGATGTCAAGGCAAAGCTTTGGCATCTTTCTTTAAAAACATGCTATATTCCACTTGCAACAAGTCTGATACAGGTTTAAATATTTAAGGAAACATCCAATTGACTCCTATAGAGCAGTGATTTTCAAACTTTTGTATTTCACGGTACACATGAACTAATTGCTAAAATTCTGTGGCACACTAAAATACACTGATATTTTTTTGCTGATCTGACCGAAAAAACAGTATAATTTTGACTCATTCTCACTGGACAGCCGTTGTTGTGCCGGCTGTTGTCATTTTATTATTTCACAATCTAAAGGAAAAGAGGTCAGTGGCACTGACTAAACAGTCAGGTAGTGCTAGTTCAAAAATTCTTGTAGCACACCAGTTGAAAATCGCTACTACAGAGTGAAGTGAGAAACTTCCAATAGTAAATGACTACTGTTCGTAAGTTGAAAATTAAAACGAGTCCCAATGATTCACAATTAATTGTTTAAATGTGGCTAATTTCTCTCACATTTTAATTTTCAAAAACTGCAATATACAGAGAGAGTTCTTATAACTATCCCTTGGAATTACTCAGAATCAAAGAGAAGCTACTACAAATTTGAAAAGCACATCCAAGAATGGACTGTAATGACAATCGTCATATTTTTTAGACAATAGTGATTCAGTTTGGGACAGAAAACGTTGACCGCAGAGTTACTTATTTAATAGGGTGATGCTAGGAACTGGAAGGTAGGAAGTCATCTTACACGCACCTACTGCTTCACCAAAATTTAACATCGCAAGTATCAAGCCAGAGTAGAGAAAATGTTCTGGAAAATTCCCTCCCAGAACTTTTCAAAAGGTACTTCTCAAAATCCACCACATTTCACAGCTTGGCCGGTACATTTCAAGGGCACCATGATCCACGCTCTCTTTTCTCCTAGTAGATTTTCACCACAGGAGCTTCAGAGCAGGATGCAGATTAATTCCAACTCTGCCACTTACTAGGCTCCGGGACCTTGGGCAACTCACGTCACCTCCTCCTGGAGTCCCGTATTTCTTCATCTTCCCTGCCTTAGAGGAGGGTGCTCGGGCGACAGAAGATACTCTGAGCTGAAAGCAGGCAGAAGAGCAGACCCTCAATAGAGGGAAAGCGAAGCCCGGCGGCAGAGAGAATGACGCATCGGCCCGCAGGTGGGCGGACTGTGGCTTGCTGGCGGTTTGCCAGCCTGCACACGTTGCCTCAACTACATCTGCTGATCTCTTAGCCTCCGTTTCCTCATCTATAAAATGGGGATAACTCCACGCCTCACAGATTTATTACAAAGATGAAAGGAGATATAACTGGTGAAATGAGTTACACTCCCACAGGGCCAATGTGGATATTCTACTTTGTCCCTGTTGATGGTCTCTGCCCCACCCTTCCCAGGAACGTCTCTCTGAGAAACACAGGCAACAGAGGAAGCTTAGGAAGAGTGCTGGAAGGTACCAATTAAAGATGCCACTCAGTATAAAAACACCCATTTATCAAGGTAGTTACGGAGTTTCCGACTCTTTAAGTGTTTTACAGACATAATTTCATTTAATCTTTACAAAAATCCTACAAGGCAAGTGTAATCATCCCTCCTTTACAGATAAAGAAACTAAGGCTTAGAGAGATTAAAGAACTTAACCTAAGTCACAATGCTGGCATATGCTGGAGCCCAGATTTACACACAGGTTTCCAGGTGTCCAAAAGCCAGGATCTTGGCCACCAGATGTAGCCTCGGGCCTGTGGCTGGCCTCTGTCACTCCTGCCCATGAGCTATACCCGCACACACGTATCTACAACATATGGGACAGTTTGTCATCTTTAACATTTATATATACAAATGGCATTATGCCATACTTACCTTTTTGCAACTTACTCTGTGACTAAACATTTTATCTTTGAAATTTAGTCACATAAATACATCTCAATTCACTTTAATGACAATTTAGTTTATCCAGGCTGCTATTAATAGATCAAGATCCCCTCTTGACAGTTTTTCATTATTACAAGCAACGTTGCAAAGAACGTCCTTACATGTCCCCTAACTCACATGCAGGGGTCTGTCTGTGCAGGTCAAGGGGTGACACACTACGGCATTCGGGCCGAACCTGGTCTACTTCTCGTTTTTGTAAATGAAGTTTGATTGGAACTTTGTGTCACTCTTATTCATTTATGTATTACCCCTGACTGCTCTCAGCCTTTGGCAGCAGAGCTGAATAGTTGCAACAGAGACCTGTCCATGCAGACTAAGGTATTTACTCTTTGGCCCTTTACAAAAGCTTGTCAATTCCGGCTCTAGACTACATACTCAGGAAAGGGGCAGCTGGGTCTTCAGCTCTGTTCACCTTCATTTCGACTAGGTGCTGACAGTACAGGAATAACGGTCAATATACTCGTATTCCTCCACAGCAATGGAAACTATCTTATACTCTTATCTTCAGCGTGTGACACATCCACCACGCAAACACACACAACCTGTTATCCAACTTTTAAAATTTGCTCATGTCATAGGTTTTTCACTGTTGCCTTAAAAACCCAGATGCTGAAAAGGCTGAACAAATTTTTGATTGCTTAATAAACACTCAACAATAGGATGATTATTTATTCAAAACACAGTGCTCCCAAAGCAAGAAATAGAGTGGTGATCTGAATAGGCAGAAATTTAAGAGTGTTCATAATGTTTTTAAGAACATGGAAGAGTTTACGATACGATAAACAAAAGCAGCATTTACTTATTTATTGAAACACTCACTGAAAGCTTGCTCTGGATAAACAATACACACAGCAGTGTGTATTCTGGCAGTGGTCCGAGACATGTTCCCTACTTTCAAAAGGGCAAAATGTATATATAAACCTGCATGATATCAGTTGCATTTTTAACAACTGTTAAATCCAAAAATTGACCCCAGAAGGATTCCAACCCAAAGCCTTTCCATGACACCGGCCTGTCTCATCAATGTAGGAATGGTTCTGATGGATAATTTCAAATGCAGGACAGCATTCATAAACAGGGTAACAAAACGTAGACTTCTATGTGTAAAATAACAGAACCCGGTGCTTTCAGACTCCTTTTCCAACACTGTAACTAAACAACACCAGGCTCAGGGTGATGCCAGGATTCAGTCATCACAAATCTCTACCTGGAACGCAGGGTACCTAAGTCATCCTCCAGGAGCTACAGGCACAACCTCCCCATTTCTCTACCGACCTGGACGAACCTTAGCCAGGTAGCCATGGAGACCAGCACCAAAGGTTCGCTTCCCGGTGTGCAGTAGGAAAGGTGCCAATTGGCAGTCAGGGCCTCCCGCCACTGCCCTGGGCCAGTGAAAAACCACTGGTCCTGCCTGGCTGTTGGCTTCATAAGCTACAAGCCTGAGTTAACTAAGGACCAGAAGTCATTCCCTGGCCCTCTCCCGTCCGTCCTCTCCAAGCTCTGGCTCCACAAATTCTCCCCTGTCCCTGATTTCATGCCTTTTTCTCCCACGCCACCAGATCGCAACTCAGACCAAACAACAGAGGACGGTCCCTGATACTCTGAGCCAAGAAGTTCGAGAGGCCAGCCCCTGACTTTCACCAGCCTCAGACCACGGCAACCTCGGCCCCATCGTCCACAGCCCTAGTTGCTTATCCACCCAAAAGACACGCCAACGCCCTCAAAGTATGCCCAAGAGTGCCTACCTCCTAAGTTCTTACCAAATCCCCCTCCACCCCCACTTCCCCAATTCTGCCCAGCAGGGAATGGGGTAGCTAACCACCCTCTTCAGACGCAGCCGGAGAGAAGTCGCCGGGAAGCGCTTATTGCAGCTCCGCGTGAGGATCGGTGAGCCGCTAGGACTTACCCCACTGCCCAAACTCACAACAGTACCGGGGCCCAGGTCCTCAGACCCTGTACATGTCAATCACGTCCCCAACCGAGACTCTCTAATACAGTAATACCCCGTGCCCTAACCCCGCGCAAACCCCGGACAGACCCCGGTACAGCGGAGGGGCCTGGGCCTGTCGTCCCCACCCCGCATTCAGCGGGCCCTGACCTTGCCGGAGCTGGGGGTCGTCCAGCACGTTATAGGCCGCGTAGTCCCGGACACCGTGCAGCCGGAGGATCTGCACCACCGCGTTGCTGAAGCCGCACTGGGGCTGCTCCGGGGTGCCCTTGAGGAAGACCACCACCTTGTCCTTCTTCACCAGCGCGTCCAGCTGCTCCGCCGAGGCGCCGCCGGCCGCCGAGCCCGCCGTCCGCACGCCCGGGCCCCGCAGGCCGCCGCTGCCCGCGCCACGCCCCCAGCGGAGCAGAGCCGCCGCTGCTCTGCCTAGGGACCCGCTCATCCCGCACACTCGCCGCAACCCTCTACAGCCAGAAACCTCCGCTTGCCCCTAGAAGCCTTTCTCCGCCCACAGCGGCCCGGCCCGCACCCCCAAGGTCCTCATTGGGCCGGCTTCAAACTGCTCTTCATGATTGGAGAAGACTGGCCGGCAATTACACGAATTTACCAATCATGTTACTCGCCCGGCCCCGACAGGTGAAAGGTGGTTCTTGCGCCTGAGCCGCATCCTGCAGCCTTACCATTGGCCCTCGGCAACCGCTTTGTTAGTTGATTGGCGAGAGTGGATGTCCATCAGGGTCACGCTCCTTGGCAAAGAGAGGAGAAACGCGGCCAAAAACGACTTCCCTCGGTAGGGTAGGCGGGCCCGCTGGGATAGTCCGGAGGAGTGGGACAGGCACTGGGTGGAGTTTCGCCGTTCCGCGGAACGCTGGGAAGGGGTCACTTCCCGATGAAGGTTCCGGTTCCGGTACTCGCGGTGGTTGAGTTGTCATGGCAACGCGGTTGGCGGGGCTCTGGTCTGCGTTAAGGGAGGTAACCGGGGTGGTGAAGGCCTGGGTGCGTCAAGGGCGGTAACAGGGCTGGAGGAGGCCTGGGTGCGTCTTTCCGAGGGTAGGTGAGCGATTCCGGTGCTTCAATAAGGCCGCGGCCGAATGCGGCCGTTCGTGGCGGAAGCCGGACCGGGCACTGACGTACAAGCCTGCCCTGGGCAACGTCGTCTGGACCACGTGTCCCGGCCCTACCTAGGCGCCCTGCTGCTCACGTGGGAGGGAAGATCCCTGCTGGGCTCCTAGATCCTCGCCTTTGGCGCGCTATTATTTCTCTAAAGCAACTTTTTATTTTTGAAGATTGTAAAGCGTTCTCGCCTGTGTGATCCCGTCTGGGTTTGGGGCTGTTGACTTTCCACCCTACTTAAGCCCTCGGAGCTGGCCCTGGGAAAGGTTTGTTGAATGGGAAACTAAGATGGCAATTGGTTCGTTGGACACACGTTTTGTGAGCAGGTGCTGCGTGCTTGGCACAGGGCCTGTCGGAGATCTGCAGGGACGTGGTGCCCAAATCCTGTAGTCAGTGTTAGAAATGAGAAGCAGGTACAAAGTAAGGTGGAGGTGCAGAGTGCAAAAAGGAAGGCCCATTGCCTTCTTTCGTCTCTATTGTACTTTTTACACCTTAACGTATATTTATTGGGTGTTTCATGATTTCGCTCCCAGGTACTTGATTTAATTCACTGTGCTTGGAGCGTGGCAGGTGCTCGTGTTGGTGGAATGAGTGATTCCAGAAGAATGGGCGCGATCTGTAGTCTGGAGCCGCACTGGGTTGGCGGTACCCTAGAGCATACCAGACTTGCAGAGAGAGCATACCCCAGAGGAAGCTGAGGCATGACTGCTCGAGAGCCAGCCGTTCCATGTGCAATTTTCCTCTGATAGTTCCTGGATACTGTTGCCACGGTGGTAATGACTTTCCCATGTCATTACCTATCCACCAACAGTAAGAGAAGCTTTGCAGTCGTGATATTGTTTAACAGATGTAGTGGTTTCTGTTGGACACTAAGTACTGCTACAAATTATTATTTTTTTTTTTTTTAACTTTTAAGTATTTAAAAAATTGTTTCTGGGGATAACCTGTTGTATGCTTTGAAGGTGCCCAAATTTAAAATCAGAAAATTAGTGCATGTGCTGTCAGCAAACGAATCTTCGAAACAATCCTTCAGCGTGAAACTTGAGCCTAGTAAACTGAATATAAACTCAAGACGTTACCCAGAAGTGCTCTTCAGTGACATACTGCATCCCATTGATGTTTGGTAGTTTTCTGATGTGGGACCCAACATTGATCAGTTTCTTAAAGAATCTTCTTTTTCCCACCCAGATTCCTTGTTGATTCTAGGTAATCAGAGAAACAAGCATCAGGAACAAAAATACGAGGTCTGTCCTGAAAAAGTCCAGCCATTGTTAATGTAATGAGAACAGTTTGCGCGACATAGATGTAACCTGGCAGCCAAGGAGAGTGACCTAGAACGTGCGTGCGTGAACAGTGACAACCTCAGTATACTAGTCAGTGGGGGCAGTAGACATGCTGAGTGAACATGTGTACTGTGTGGCCGTCGCATTCAAAATGACTGAGTGAGTAGCGCAGTGAATCTGCATCACATTTTATGTTAAGCTTAAACATTCCTCCACAGAAACTATTCAGATGATTCAGAAGGCTCTTGGGGATGATGCAGTGAGTGCGGCACAAATAAAAGTGTGGCACAAATGCATCCAAGACGGTTGAGAATCTGTTGGAAGTGATACACGTCTGGAAGGTCTGCAACAAGCAGGACACCTGAGCATGTTGAGCGTGTACGGACTGCAATCAACAGAGATGGTGGCCCAGGTGACTCAGAACCCCTACAGCCCAGATTGGGTGCCAGGCAACTTCTTGCTTTCCGCAAAATTAAAATCACCTTTGAAAGGGAAGAGATTTCAGACTATCCATGAAATTCAGGAAAATATAATGAGGCAGCTGATGGTGATTCCAACAAAGGATTTTGCAGTGTTTTGAACTGTGGGAGAGACACTGGGAGAACTGTGTGAGGTCCCAAGGTGCCTACTTTGAAGGGGACTGAGGCGGCATCCTGTGTCCAATGTTTTTTGTAGCTTCATCGATAAATAGCTCATTTTCAGAGTACATGGCTGGCTACTTTCTGGACAGACCTCGTCGTGTGTAGGAAATGCTGCGATGCCGAAGCAGAGCTGTTGGGTCAGAAGTCCAGCCGGTAGTGCAATAGTAGAGAATATGTGGTTTCCAGAATCACCTTTCACTTGCAATAATAAGTTGGTCTTCCTAAAATAAATGTTGGCTATTCCCGAAATTGTACATTGTTTACTACCTACCCAGCTGTCTACTTCGGCTTTTGCGTTGACTGGAAGAGGGAGAAGGATTTGCAGACTGGTGTTCTGAGGGCCCGGAGGCACAGAGCAGCAATGACATCCCTTGTACAGTGTGTGATACTGGCTTCAGAAGTGTTGTTGTCTTTTCCAGTTGTTTTATTGAGTTGAGAATACAACTGTCATTAAAGATTCTGAGTAACCCTGGAGCAGGAATAACGCAGAGCCTGTGTTTCTGCCACGCATTGAAAAGAGTGGCGGTGCACTGTAGGGCATGATGGGAATGCAAGGGAGAGGGCGGCCGTGGGAAACCGCGTCCATCAGGGAGGGAAGGGGGCGGCCTTGGTAGCGTGATCAGGGCAGGAAAACAGATCACCTGCTTGAACCAAAGGAACTGGAACAATACACCTAAATTTAAGTTGTTAATAAAGGAAGCCAAAAATGTAAAACATACATGTTGAACATACTCATCTCTGTCTTTGAGTGAAAACCACTCTTGCAGTACTGGCAGCAAACTGGCAGTGATTTAAAGAGGCCGAAAAAATAGCACTTGAAATATTTCTTCCAAGACATCAAACTCATATATGATTTGGCATTTTAGTTTTGAGGTTTCTCTTTAGGAATTCTATAATGAAAACATGTCACAAATATACTCTTTAAATAAACAGTTGTCAGAAAACAGCCCATGTGCTCAAGTGTATTTGGGTGTTTTGAACACAGAAGTCAATAATCTGTCTCATTTGTGATCTCCCTTCTGTGGACACTAATGGGGGAGTAGGAGTGGGATGCACACAGAACTTAGGAGAATCCTGGCATTTTGGTCACAAGATATAATTAGACCCCAAACTAAATAAACAAGGCATATAAACATGCTGACTTGGGCATCCTAAAAATGTTTTTCTTCCCTGCATTTATTTATAAATAAGGCTTTACTATATTTGGTACAATTTTTTTCTTTCCACCCACTTCTCCAAAAGCAAATTCATGTTGAGCCATAGTTTAAAACCTTACAAATTTGAGATCATGTCTTCCCCAAAGCAGCCCTAAATTATTACTGACTTTCCAGTGGTCTTTTACTTGAACTCTCAGCATGTCAGTGTTTCTGTGCATAGGACATGCAATACAGACAGGACTCAGCCCAAGCTGGTCAGAGCATCCTGTGTCATTTTAAAAGTGGCCACCTGGGTTGCCCAAGGGGTTGAGCCAGCGAACATTCCTGAACTAAAATAGAGTTTGTGGCCCAGACTTGCAGCTGGAACCTGAAACCTTTCCCTGGTGCACTTCACTACTATCCAGTAACTTTTGAGCCTCTCTGCAACCCTGACATTAACTTGATGCCCTAACTGCCCGAAGAATAATGTAACGTTTCGAGAAACCAGGGCACTGCCTCGCCCTCTGAGAGAATCTTAGCTGATTCCTGGTGCCAAGATCGAAATGCCTTTTGGACTTTGACTATGTCTATCTGACAAAGACAGCTGTTTTTATAAATACTCCTCTGAGCAGGGGAGTGGCCTCAGTTATGCCAGCCACTGCTTCTCACATCAGCGGCCTCACCCCAGTAACCGGAAGGAGGGCCTCATCAGGGCCTGCACTCCTCCCTGGGTCAAGGGAAGAGGAGTGGTGCACTGTAAACTGGGCCAGCGCAGTCAAGAACCAGCAGCGGGAGATGCAGGTGACCGTGGACTCCGGGAAGGAGCATTTACGAAAAGCCTGGAGACCGCAGCAGAATCTGACCCTGCCCTGGGATTTGAATGGCAGACGTGTGATGTGAGCCCGGGTTCCAGTCCTCAACAATCCTAAATCCTTAGGAGGTTTTTGTGTGTTTTGTTTTGTTTTTTTGATTCTCAGTAGAATGTTCCACCCCTCCCATCTTTTTCCTGGATTTGTGAAAAATGTGTGATGTCTGCAAATGGTTATTTTTCTTTCAAGATGTCCTTATACAGGGGCTGCAGAGGACTGAGGAAGTGGTTTGGCCTTGTCCTCCGCTCCTAAGCGTTTACCCCCCAAACAATGCTGTCTTGCGTGTGTAGCACTGTTCTGTTCTTCAGACAGGTTTTGTGTACATCCATTCATTCGGACCTTACCCCTAACCCTGGGATAAAGATTTTCTAACATTTTGGTCCCCAAATTCAATTCTCTTTCCAGTATTCGTGTATAACATCTTTTTGACAGATGGGAGCACTTTGGGTTCCTCTAGAAGTTTGGTTGCCTGCCCAAGCACTTTCTGAAATTTTCCTGCTGAGTCATAATATCACCAGCAAGTCCTACAGAAAATTATTTCTGAATTGTCTTCACTGGCTCTGAACATGAATGGATCAGAGACAGATGTGATTTTTAAGCTTTGTGGAACTAAAATGACAATTTCAATCTGAAAACCCGATGAAAAAAATGTAAACAACAGCTTTTCACTCCTGAAAGTTACATTTTCTTTCGTCCCCAGGCGTTTTGGCATTGACGTCCAAACTCCAGACCTCTGCTGGACTTGGTTCTGCTGAGAACTTTATTTCACTCTGAGGAAAATAGCCCAAGCTCTGTCTCCTATGAGGTGGAATTAAGAATTAAGGGGTAATCATAAAACATCGTTCAGACTTCTTTAAAGGGGATAAAAGAGCAGTTGACTTTTCCCAAACTGCCTGTTTAATCTTGTGCCTTCTGCGTTTCTTTTTTTCTAGCAGCAGATAGTTTCCATAACTCAAACTGTTGCTACATTCCAGCAACTTCTGAGACAGTGCCTAGACTACAGAACATAAAAGCAAGGAACCAGGGCTGTTCTGGGTCAAACCTGTTATGAAAATTTATCTGCTAGCAGAAGTTTATGTCCCCCTCTGATAATCACCGAGTTTGCAGCCAGACGAACACTTAGACGATTTTATTATTTTCTTTGAATGATTGCTGGGATGTAGTGCCAAGGCCTTAAATACTCTTTTCTGATGAGTCAGAATTCTACTCGCTGCTTCCACCTTTGAGCCTTAGTAATTTAATGTGTCAAAATTAAAGCTTGCTATCATGGGAATCCATGGCTTCGGCCTTCTTCAGCACTTCGTCCGGCAGAGGAAGAGAAATTCAGCCCAGTTTCATGGAGGGGCGGGAGGATGGAAATGGGATGAGACATACGCTATTCATTATCTTTTGCAGGAAAATATCGGAGGATTTTAAATATTTTTCTGCTTTTATGGCCTGAAAAATTCCGTGTGCTAATTCTAACTTTAAAGTTTTTGAAAGTGTAGCCTACTGGGATATAGTTAACTGTTATCCAATTTCTGTGAGCCAGAGTTTCAAAGAATATTAATAAAAGACCTATAAACTAATTATATTCTGTTAAAAAAAAATAAGGTAAAAGGGTCACTTTGCATAGATGTCACTTGCTAAAACGAGTGACCAAGAGAATTTTGTATTAAAAGCCTTGAGGAGAAGGGGCCCTATTGGCAGGCCTGCCCTTGCAGGTGCACAGTGGCGGGGCCGCCTCCTCTTGTGTCCGTTTCAAGTGCAGCGCTAAGTGTGCGTCAGTCCCGGTGTCAGTCCAGGTGGCAAGACATTCCCATCGGTTCATCATCGCGCGCACTGCAGCTCCGCCCATACCTGCGGCTGGCTGGCCGGCCGGGCACAGGGCCAGCAGTAGCCTCTGACTTGAAGGGATTTTTGCTTATGTTAAAAATCAGCACGTCATATTTCCAAATTATTCTGTCCTGAGAAACTCGGAGCATTTCAGGAGGAGCCTCTGCCTTACCCTGCAAGGCCGGCAGGGGGCACTAGTCTATTTTACTTAGGAAGCTGGGCCGCCAGAGCCCGTAAATGCTGTCCCTGTCAAGACACACAGTGCCAGGGAACCAAAGGTTGCCTGACTCTAACCAGACTCTCTCCGTTCCCATCGAGGGCCTTTTCTTACTTTAGGGAATGACTGACACTTAGTTTTCTAATATCACAGCCGCAACGGATTAGAAGCAGTAAATTCCAAAAGGTTAGCACTAAAAACAGGAAGAAGAAATGACTAATAGGTTAACAGGAGATTCTAAAAATCAAGAGGCAGACATTCTGGGATTTTTTTTTTTTGAAAAGCAGCATTCTGGGAATATTTGATATAAGCAGGGACCAACAGCCCTCACAACACACTCTTCCTTGAGCATTAGAGCCTTATAACATCAAGTCACCAAGAAAAGGAAATTGTGTTCCGCGTGCCTCTGGATCAGAAGCCAAGGAAACGTAGTATATATGAGACTGCCAACAAAATGTATACACACGTGTGCCTTAAAGACGCTATGATAAAAAAAATAAGACTGAGGAATACATTGTTCCCTCATTACGCCAGATAAACAGTTTTATTCTTCTTCTGTTAGGGGCTTCATATTTGTTTCTGGTATGCATCTTGGAAATACTTAATTAGGTGGTAAGGGACTGAATGACATTAGCAAAAAGTTGGGTTTTCCTAAGCTGTGTGAACCAAATGTTGGGCTTGTGAGCACTCGGGTAACATTGGGCCTGGCCACGGCCACCCATAAAGCAGCCCTGGCAATGCCAATGTGCTATCACCTGGGATACTCAAATAGTGGTGCTGAAGAACATAATCAGCCCTATTTCATGACAGTTGGGGACCAGAGAACCCTTCAGGGGCTTGCCTGTATCATAGTTTCATTTTTTTATGTTCTGCCCCTGGCCCCTGGCGCTATACCTGGCACTTAGTGTGTTCTCAGTGTGTAATTCTTGAATGGAGAACACCTAGCATGGTGACAGTGCAGGACAGATTCTCAGAAATCCCAAAGTGGGTGACACTCATGGGCCTGTGCTGTGGGAGGGGAAAAGCAGTCGCCCGCAGAGCACCCACCAACTCTGCTGAGTGGGTAAGACACCCCCTCCCAAAGGCCTTACAGTCATGACCGGGACAGGGACAGATGCAAGATGTCACTAGGACTGGAGGAGGGTGGCGGCGGGGCTCTGCTGCGATCAGCACCTCAGGGGGCAGGGGGAGCTTTAAGTGAATGTTGGAAAAGGGTCAAGAGCTGCTGTATCCAAGGGGAGCGCTTTGGAAGAAGAGGAGATAGCCAGGGCCGAGGCCTGCCCCCAAGCGCACGGGCGGGCCCGAGGGCCTCAGGGTGTCATCTGTGCACTGAGTCAGGGTCACAGAAGGAGCATAAGCCCCGAGGTCTTGAGGGATGAGCCCAGTGGGATGGTTGCGGGTGACCTGGAGGCCGTGAGACCGACAGGCCAGTTGGGACACTAAGATCCAACCATTGCAGGTCTCCGGCTGGCATGGTGCAGGTGTCCAGACTCATTCAGAGGTCAGATTGACAGCGTTAGGCAACTGGCTGGATGTGGGGAGGGCCCGGGAAGAGGAGGGAGGAACTCAGGCTTGTCCCCAGGTGTCTGGCTTAGAGGCTGGTGGCTCCTGCCTGCTGAGGCGGGGCAGACAGGAAGGAGGGTGGAAGGGGTGAGTCAGGAATTGCTTTCGGACATTCTGTGTTTCGAGGAATTTGAGGCATTGTAAGTCATCAGGTTACCTCTGAACATTAGGAGGCAAGGTCTCAGATCATTGCATCTTCAGGTCTGGAGCTAACAATTAAAGAGGTTTGGGCAGGAAGGGCAAGAAAGAGGGAAACGGAAGAGCCCTGGGGAATGTGTGCCATGCAGAAGGACAGGCCCGGAGAAGACCGAGGAGCACGATGGGAAACAGGAGCAAGAGCTCCCAGAACAAGCCCTATGGGTGTCGGGAGCCACTGGGGCCAGGCGCGGCCCGACCTGCATGTCCCCCCGACTAGGCACGTAAACATGGCTGCCAGCTGACGCACTCAGAGCTTTCAGAACCTCTCAGGGTCCCTGCCCGAGTGGCCCAATGCCTTTGTAAGGTGTGCGTGTGTGTGTGTGTGTGTTTATTTATTTATCCTCTGTTTCAGGACATCTTAGAGTTCGTAAACGGAGCAGACAGGGCCCAGTCCTTTTGCCCAGATCCACCAGAGACACAAACGCACATTTCAGTTTGGATGATGAAATAGCCCGGAGCCCTGGCGTGGTGCCAGCAGGGACCTTTCAGGCACCCAAGGCCACTGGGATGACTGCGCTGCCTTCCTCCCTGCCTGCTCATGGGGGCTGCTTTGTCTCCTGAACCCGGCGTTTTAATTAACCAGGACGTGGCTTTGTGGCACCTACCGTTTTTCTCTGCACACCAAAAAGGACATTTAGGATTTACGCTCTGTAAGACCTCAGGCCAGGCGCCACCGCTCTCACGAGGACCTGAAGCAGGCGCTTTGGAAAACGTTTGGTCTGCATGTACCTGGGGCCCACAGTTTGCAGTAGGAGCCTAAGGTTTTATGGAAGGAGGCTCCTGCAGTGAACTGGCCTTCTCTGCTCCAGACGCATCTTCGGCCATAAAGAACTGTCATTGAGAGCAGCAGTCTGCGTACAGACCTATTTGACACGAGCTTGTGCCACTCCAATAAAGGGGTCAGCTGTGCCCCAACTGTGGGCTTCCCCAGAGAGCAGAGCCCACCTGCTTGCATGGTGATGGTGGGGATGGCACACATCCCCAGCATGGGTTCCACTGCCTTAACCCGCGTGCCAAGGCTGGGCCTCTGCCAGTCTGCCGGGCGGGGCTCAGAGCTTCCCCTGGCTTCCTGGGCGCACTGCCTATCGCACAGCGTTGCTAATACTATCACATGTGCAGGACGGCCCAGTCCGCCCAGAGCAGGCGAGAATGCTCCTGCAGATTTCAAAAACATGTCTCCAGGGAACAAAACAAGACAAGGTTTCTCTCTTCGCAGGGAAGTCTTTCTTACAACCTCCTCCGAGGTGGTTTCTGCTGTGAAGTTCTGTTTGCAAGCATATTAATTGGAGGCTTTCTTTTCCCATGACTATGCACATCTGCACAGAACTGCGAGTTTGTCTGCAGCACGTTGTCCTGCTTCTCTGATCCTCACCACAGCTCCTCCAGGGAGGACTGGGCAGAATGTGGCCCCATCTTCTAGATGGGGAGACATGGGGAGGGGACAAGGCTCATCCAGATTGGCCAGCTGGGAAACACACGTCCGGGGTGGGGGTGGGTTGAGAGAGAGACACACAGAGACACAGAGAGAGAGAGAGAGGAGAGACCACAAGGAGATTTCCTTGCAGTGAGCTTCTCACTCTGCCAACCCACCACAGGGGTGGCAGCGCTGCCATTATCAAGGCTACATTCTGGTTTCAAAACAAAAATAAATAAGCCGGGTTCCTAAAATGCTACTGTTTAAACCGAAGTGATGGAGCCAGAAGGGCGAGCGGCAGCCCCAGCGGTAACTGAGGAGCACTCGCCGGGCTCACGTGTTGTTTAGTAACCAAGGAAATAGCTGAGCGTCCGTGCGACTTCCCTGGTACAGTATGCGGCAATTCAGAGAACACAAAACCGCATTCCTTATCTGAAGTGGCTCAGCCAGCCCCGCGCGCTCTATCTGTGCAGCTCTGACGCTGTTCCTGCAGCGGATGCAGGCCACGGGCGTAACTGGAGGGCTCGGCCCTGCTGCTTGCACACGCACACACACACACACACTCACCCCAGCTTTCTGGGCTGCCGCTCTCCCACCACAGAGGTCCCACTTGTCACTAAAGCTGGTGCTGTTCTTTGCAAAGTACTTTCTTTTCCATCATAACCTTGCCCATAAAGAACTTACCATATTCACGAAGCCAGAGCTTAACATTTTGGGTTCAGTGTAGCTCTGTGTAAAACTGTAACTGAAGAGATGGACTGGAATTTCATCATGACCGGAGAAAGGTCCTCCACCCTTGCTACCAGACAGGCAGGACGCCTAGTAGTTAAGAGCATGGGCTGAGGCAAGAGTGCCTGGGTTGTACCCTGTGTCGGGCACGTGATAGCCCCGTGACAATGGGCATGTCATTACCCTCTCTGTCCCCTCACTTGTTAAAGTAGGTAATAATTATGACTAGCCTGAAAGTGGTGATGAGGATTAAACATAAGTAAGGGCTTAGGACAGTACTTGGCACTAGTAAGCCTTTAATAAATGTTAAATAGCATTATTATTCTCCATCATTCAAAATGTAGCTCACACCTCACCTTATGCAGGACACCTTTCCCCAAACACTCGAGCCTGCACCTCTCCCTCCCATTTCTGGGTTCCTCTGAGAGCCACGTCTGTACCAGGCAGTCCCGCATTTGCAGTTTGCTTTTCTTGGGCTTCCAAAACTCGTGGCCCAGTCCGGGGCAATGACTGGGGTACGTTCATCGCCATGAGTAAGTGGGCAGTGCATGGCAGTGTGGTATCGTGTGTGGGTACTCTTAACCGTTTATACACGAAGTGTGAAAACTTGCCTCAACACAGAAACCTATACTAAATGTTTATAGCCGCTTTCTTCATAAGAGCCCCAAGCTGGGAACAGCCCAGATGTCCTTCAACAACTGAAAGGTTAAACCGTGGTCCATCCGCACTGTGGACACACCTCAGCTGTACGAAGCATGAACTCTTGATACACAAAACAACCAGGTGGGATTCCCAGTGAGTTATGCGGGGGGGAAACAGGCAATCCCCGAAGGTTACATACTTTATGATTCCAATGGCACGAGTTTCTTGAGATGGCAAAAGCATGGAAATGAGGACAGGTTAATGGTTGCCAAGGCTTGAGGAGGGGATGAGGGCAGGAGCGGGGAGCAGCCTGAGCAGTCCCTGGTGATGGAAACACTCTGTATCCTGATGGTGTCAGCGTCAATATCCTCGTCGTGACACTGTATACATAGCTGTGCAACGTGTTGCCGTTGGAGGAAACTGGGTAAACGGTATGGGGATCTCTCCGTATCACTTATTACAACTGCATAATGTACACTTATCTCAAGAATCAAATGTTTATTTCAAACAAAACTACTGAAGGTGTCCCCAACAGAAGCAGAAAGAGTAGACTGGATTGCCCACTCGTGGGAGAAAGATGGCAGACCTCTTTTAGAAGGGTTTTACTTTTTAGTAACAAAGTTTGTCCATTGTATTTTAACATTTTTGAGTTTATTGTACTTATTCCTTGGGATATAATAGTAGCAGTGTTAAGTCATGTTAAATGACAGTATTGTCTACTACAGCGATTTTCAATCAGTGTGCTGCAAGAATTGCTAAAACATGCAGTACCTGACTCTTTAGTAAGGTGCACTGACCTCTTTTCCCTTAGATTGTCAAATTAAAAAAAAGAAAAGGCAACGGCCACACAATAGCCATTTGGTGTGAGTGAATAAAAATTGTACCTATTTTTTGTCAGGTTGGTAAAGAATATATTTTTGGTGTGCCAGAGAATCTTAGTAATTCATTTATGTGTGCCACGAGATGAAAAAGGTTGAAAGTCACTGGTCTAATACATTAATATTCACATTGTTTTTTTCAGTTGGGAGAAGTACAATAACTTAGAGGTGATCTTCTCTCTTTTTAAAAAATTTTGTTTCTTTATTTTTAGAAAGAGGGAAAGGGAAGGAGAAAGGGAGAGAAACATCTGATGGAGATTGAACCCACAACCCAGGCATGTGCCTTGACTGGGAATTAAACCGGTGACCATTCACTTTGGGGGATGACGCCCAACCCACTGGGCCACACCAGTCAGGGCAGAGGTGATCTTTTCTAATTGTCTCACTTGGCAGACTCAGGAACTCAGAAGTGACCCAAAGCTACGCAGCTAATGAACAGTGCTAACGAGAGCTGGAGCCCGTCACCTAGGACCTAGTCCTGGGCTCCTGACACACTTCAGCGTAATTAGCGTATCTAGAGGAACATCCTGAATTACTCTGGTCCCCAAGCTTAGTTCTAGAGATGACTCATCGCCACCCAGCAGGGGTGCCCCTGCCCGTTACCAGGTGGGTGGCAACTGCTGGTGGGGAAGGCAACCTGTCCAGAGAAGTTCACAAACCAGGCAGGTGCGTGGGCTCATCCTAGAAGCAGGTCGTAGGACCCGAATGGGAAAGGACGTACTAACGCTTGGAGAGTTGGCAAGAAAGAATGAAAGAAAAAGAGAGAGGGCGGGAGGGAGGGAGAAAGGGAGGAAGGAAGGAAAGATGAGGGCAGCGCCAGGATGAGAACCAGCTCTCCAGCTCAGATCTGCACTTCTTTGATGGGACACCCCAGAAATGGCCACCCCAGGGTGAGATTTTTCACTTCCCGTTAGCCAACGGCACTTACTTATTTCATCACTAAGGGGGAAGCGAGCCTAGGACAGAGAAATGCGAACGTAATTTTCCAGAACACCAGTTACCACCCTGGGACTCTGGTCAGGGTCCTTCCTTGCCGCCCTCTTGCCTCATTTTACCCGTTCGTACAAGAGGCTGGATTCCGGTGGAGGCAATACAGCTTTTGTTCTGGGCTTTCTGTGGAGAGTGGACACACACACAACTAAAATCAGGTTTACAAAATAAGATTTCTACCGAATCACTGTCGAAGCTAGCTGAGCACCCACAAATGTGAAACAGACCGGAATAATTTCCCTAGCTTATTAACTTGGCCCCTGCTTCCCTGCGAGTGGTGGAGACGCTGGCTGCAGGGAACAAACATAGGGAGAGCAGAGTAAAAATTCTGCTTTTTGGGAGACCTTTTGTACGTTACACAAATAGCTCCCACGACCAGATGAGTCAGAATTTCCAAATGGCATAATTTTAGGGCCCTCCTGTGGTTCCCTCTCTGGGCCACTTCTGAAAGGGAGGCCCAGGGGTGGGGTTTCCTGTGCTTGATTCCACAAATGACAGAGGGGCTCCCCCCTCTCCTTTGCCAGAATTTTCTTCCAGATAAGTTTTCGTTTCCACTCCGTTCTCTGGCAGCAAGCGATGCTGAAGCCGAGCCGAAGCCCTTGCGGTCTCCCTGGCTGCGAACCTCCCCTGTTCTCCTGTGTTGCTTCCTCAACTCCTTTTTCCTTCTGTATGAACTGTTTTGAAGTGACAAGAGGCTGCCATGGAACTGACCAAAAACAAGTCCAGTTTTCATGTCAAGCTTAAGAAAAGCAATGGGCCAGTGCTTGAAAAGCATCAAGCTCTGTAAACCTAAAGGTAACAATAACAGCAATAAAGCTAGCAATGTCTGCATGCTGTTTTGTGGTTTATAAAATAATCTTATCACATACGTTCTCACCTATGAAATATTATTGCTACCCTTCTTGAGCAGGTGAGAAAACCAAGGTTCTAAGAGGTCTCACGCCTTGCTAAGGTTCACCCAGTTCAGTAGTGGAGCTGGGCCTGGAATTTGGGTCTCTCAGCTCTGAAACCAGCGCTCGTGGCCGTGGGAACAGCGAGAGGGACACTTCATCTCTGTGTACCAACACTACCCTGCTCAGGTTCCAGCCCCTTGGACATGGGCTCCCTGCGCGATGACCTCCCTGGGGGTGGCAGTCTGTGCCACATTCTTCTCCATATTCCCAGGGACTTGCGCATAGTAAGTGCTCAGGAAATGTTTGATGACAGTCTGAATAGCTGGCTGTATGCCAGAAACCGTAGTAATCTCACTGTACTCAGAGCAGTTCACAACACCGGGCACAAAACCATTCAAGAAAGGCTCCTGTTATCACACCCATTGAACAGAAGAGGGAACCAAGGGTCGCTAATGCGCTCAAGGCTTTAAACTCCAGCAGCTTGACAACAGAGCTTGAGCTCTTTACCCGCAACTGAGCGAAACCTAGAACTGGTCAAGGACAAGAGTGGGCGAGGCCCTTTGTGCATATCGCCTATGACTCTTGGAGTAAGTATAGCTTTTTTTGTTTTTGGTGAAAAGGAAAGGATTTATTTATTCAAAAGTTATACAGGTTTTTGAATAATGGCTAAATGTCGCTATTAAATCTCAAAATCCCTTTAAAACACCCACCAACACACACAGTCCTGCCTCTCCCCCCACTTCGCCCAGTCAGGCCAGTCAGGCCAGTCAGGCCAGTTGAGGATACCGTCCTTCAGGAGGAAAAGAACAGAAGAAGTCCAGAGCTCAGCGAGGCAGGCCTCTCCCCGCTCCCAGCACCATCAGCTGTGTCTCCACGATCGCCAGTTCTTAATCCCAAACCACGTGGCACCTTCACAGGACCCACTAGCAGGAGTCCTCTCTCCCCTTTCCTTCCTGCGTGGTCTTCATATCATTCCCCCCGGGTGTGGGGCGAACCATCTCTCAGCTCTCGTGCACAGGCGCTGTAACTCTGGGAACTTCTTCCCAGTCAACTCCTCTAAATATATATATATTTAATAATATATATAATATATATATTTATATATATATTATATATATTTATTTTAGATATATAAAGATTTTATCTATTTAGAGAGAAGAGAGGGAGAGAAATGTCAATGCGTGGTTGCTTCTCATGGCCCCCTACTGGGGAGCTAGCCCGCAACCCAGGCATGTGCCCTGAGTCGGAATCAAACTGGGACCCTCTGTTTCACAGACCGCCCAACCCAGTGAGCCACACCAGCCAGTGCATAACTTAATAAATGGGTGATAAATTCAGAGGTTTGGCTGACACTGGCATTTAACTCAAGCTAGGTCTACCCAGTGATAACTCCAGGCCCCGTCATCCTTCTGCCTTCCAACGGTGTGGAAAAGACACACACACATACACACACACACACATCCCATCTGTTTCACAATTTAATCTTTTAGGACACTGATTTCTACTCCAATTTATTTAACACACCTTGATAAAGGGCCTGCGAGCCTCAGGAAGAAACGAAAGAGGAAAACATGGCCTGGGAAGCATTAGATCTGGGCCAGTGACTTCACTCCTCAAGCCCAGCCTCCTTTTCCCCACCTTCGGAGTGGGCGTAGCCCCACCTGAATTGTGGAGACAAGTCCACCTGGTACCTGGTTGTACAAAGCTGTATTCTTCCGTAGCGGCTGTCATCCGCATCCAAAGGAGGCGGGACCAAGCGTGCAAACGTGTTATTACTGGGACGAAGACCAGGGCTGGGGCTAAGGACAGTTCAAAGAGCTCGAATGCGCTGGGAGCGCCAAGGCCCTGAGGCAGATAAGGTTTAGAGTCCTTCGTCGGCAAGGTTAAGGAGTTGGTACAGTCGGAGTCGCTGGATAGAGCTAGCGGACTGGTGGGAGGATGTGTCTGCCAGAGGATGGGGCGCCGGGGAGGGAGGGAGGCACATTATTGGGCCTTAGGTTTGTAGGAGGTTCAGATTAGGCGTGGGATTCACAGTCTTTGTGACCCATTCTCAGTCATCTCCGTTCCTCGGCATCCTGGGGCCTCCCACCCGAGCCTAGGGCCCAGAGATCCCGCGCATGGTGGCTCCGGGGACTGTGGGGTCGGAGGGGCCGGATGCCGCCCCCTTCACTCTGGGCTGACCGAGAGGTGTCACTTCCCTCTTGGACTCGCGCCTCCGGGGCGGGGAGGGGGGGGGGTGTGTGCCCCTGCCTTTGCCCCTACCTGGGCTCTGAGAGGGCAGTCCTGCCAGTCCCCCAGCCTTCTCTCCAAGTTTGGACGCGCAGAGGAACTCCCTCCCCAGATTCAACTTTCCCGGGAGAGAGGCAGCTTCGCGCCATCCCCGAGGATGAGACCCGGGAGGCTGCAGGCCGGGGTCGCGGGCTCCCGGCGGCTGCCGGGTGGGGGACGGCAGTCCCGGGCGCGGGACGGGGAGTAGGGTGGGGAGCAGCCCCCTGCGCTTCCTCCGCCCGGGGACTCTGATGTAGAGCGCCTGCTGGGCTGGGCCCGCAGTCAGGCGCGTCCTCTTCTGCCCAGCCCGCGTGGCGGGGCCCCGGGCGGCTCCTGCGTCTGGCCCTCTAGCGGACGGGGCGGGGCTGGGGACAGAGGCCCCCGCCCCGCCCCGCCCCGCCCCGCTCCGGCGCCGCCCAGGACGCAGGGGGGCGGAGGGCGGCTCCGCGCGAACTGCTGGCGGCTCCACGCGAAGTGCCCGCGGCGCCCCGCTCCTACACGCCCTGGGCCGGGTAAGTAGTGCGCGGCCGGGGGGCCGGGCGGGGGGCCGGTGGGGTTGCGGCCTCAGCCCCCGGCCCAGCCCTGACGAATCTCCCAGGGATCAGGGTCCCCGAAAGTCTAGGGGACCGCGAGAATTGTGCCCGGCGCGGGGGTGGGGGCCCTGGTGTGACAGCTGCCGGCGGGCGGGTATTTTTAGTTTAAACCCAGCCGTTCCCTGCCGCCTGCGAAATCCCAGAGTCCTTCCGCTCCCCAACCCTGGAGGTTTGGCCCCCAACAAAGCCCCTGAACCGTGGGCAGCGCGTCCGCGGCGGGCTGGGCGCCGCCTCCAATCTTAGTTCTGCCTCTGCTTTGGGGAAGCGGACCTGTCACCGCGGGCTCCCGTGGGCAGTAAACGCGGGCAGAAATCCCCGCTCTTGGCGACCGCGAGCTACCTCCGCAGTGCCTGAGAGAGCTGAACGCTCGCGGTAGGGAGAGAAAGCCCAGTCGGCAGGCGCGGTAGCATTCAGGCACCTCCTGGCTGTGCAGCTTTGGGCAAGCCGCTCACCTTCTCTGAGCCTCTAAAGGAGGGGCGAGTGAGGCCAAAGATCTCCCGTGTGGCCTGAAGGAGCCCACTTGTGGATGCTGGCTCCTCCTACCTAGGGTCTTCCCCTCTTAATTCCAGAGGATCTGGTGGATGTGGCCCAGTGGTGAGCCCAGGAGCTGTGTGTGCTGCCTGCAGCCCGGCAGACCTGTGCTCCAAAACTGTAATGCAGGGGACTCCGGCTAGGGTGGGATGATAATGAAAGTTATTATTTCATCGCTTTGGCCCTGAAGCTCCAGCCCAGGGCTGCCTTGGGACCCTCTCTTTCACCTCTGAAGGGTTAACTTCCTTCAAGCACTCATTAGGGCTGCCAGTGAGGGGGGGGGGGAGGTGTTTAGGGGGCAACAGGCCCAGGGGACATGCCCCATGCCACCTGAGTAAGACAGTGGGGAAGAGTGATTGTGCTCCCAGAAAAAGGAGCATGGCACAAAAATCCCTGTCCTTCTAAACTTGGTGGGACAGCCTTCTTCAATCACTGGGAGGAAACAGGCCCAGAGAGAGGGAGTGATTTGCCCAGAGCCACACAGCCAAGAACTGCACCCGACTCTTAAAGGGCCCAGCCCTGCCTCCTGCATCGCGGGGGCAGCCAGCACGCCCCAGGGTTCACGAGTTGGAAGGCGGAGGGGCTCCCCTGTGCCAACGGGCTGTTTTGCTCCATTTCCTGTAACTGTGCCCCAGCGGGGCTCTCTGACACGTGTGGGTCTGCACATTCCTCAGGCAGGACCGCGTGGGGCAGGCCAACAGCCACAGCTGTGCCAAGCCTGCTGGCCCCCGGAGGAGTGGAGCGTTGTTTTCCACCAGGGAGGCCCCTCTGAGGGCAGCTGGGGCAGGCAGTGGGCCGGGAAGGCTTATTTCAGGAGCTCCTGTCTTGCTCGGGGTCCTTAGGGGAAGTCCTGAGGATTTTCTGGTGGCTCTGAGGGGAGGGGAGTGGTGAGACTCTGAGTTCAGTTTCTGCCTCAGGGTGCAGGCTGGCCTCAGGCCTGTTGGCACCTTCAGGGTGAGTGAGAGCACCTTCCGTCTCCATGGGAACAGCTCTCAAACCCAGGTGCTTTGCATGTTGTCCCGAAGCTGTGGACTTACAGTGCCTGGGCGGTCCCTCCACCTTGTCAGGCAGAAACCCCCGGAGGGGGCTGCTGGGAGGCCCGGCTTGGTTGCAGGGTGACCTCCCCTCTGGGGAGGCAAGACCTGGCAGGCCAGCACAACGTCCAAAGCCCCTCTGGAGCTCCTGGGAGCACAGGGGCTCCCTAGTTACCGACTGTCAGATGGGGTGGCTAAGACAGAATACCTGGGTCTGGCCCTGCCCTAGCCCTTTCCTAGCCGTGTGACCCTGGGGACATCGCTTTACCTTTCAGAGCTTCAATCTCCTTCCCCACAAGAGGGGGATGACTGTGGCCCCTGCAGCATAGAGTTCCAGGTGCCTTAGACCACGCGGTCCACCAACAGCTTCTGCATGGTGTCAGACATAGCACCTGCAAGCCGTTGTCACAGTTTAGGGTGACGGAGCCTGGCCCGGACACCTGAGTTCCTTTCCCCAGAGCTCAGCCCTTTCCTTCTCTGCCTCGATGTTCCAATGCCTGTCAGATGGAGTGTAGCCAGGAGTCACCTCCCGCAGAGCCCCTCCAGCACAGAAAGCTGGTCCTTGACCCAGGCAGAGAGATCGAGGGTCTGGAGGAGGGCTCGTGTCATGGCTGTGGGCTCTGTCGCAGCATTTCCTGTCTCTCACCTCCGTGATTCTGACAGCAGGCAGGGCTGCCATTATGGGCCCATTTACAGATGAGGAGAGCGATTCGGAGGCAGGAGTGGTGGAGGCAGGATTTGAACTCTGGGGCCCTTCATTACACCACACAAGCTGCCCCAGACGGTGCAAGGACAGTGCTACACGTTAATCACCGGGAGGGCAGTATTGAGGAGGCAGCATCCTGGGAATCATTATTATGTTGACATTTGCTGGAAAACATGGATTCCAAACACCCCCCCCGCCCCGCCCCCAGTAACATCTGAAAGTAGCCGAGAGTCACCAAGAGTGGATCCTGGGTGGTGCAGATGGAAGTCAGGGAAAGTGTCTGCTGACTCCCCCTGCCCCACCACCCTGACACGGCCCCTGGGGATCTTTGCTTTACTATCTGGGCGTGATGTTCCTGGAGGTGAGCGGCTCGAGGGCAGTGGAAGCCTTGACTTTGTCATCTGTAAAGTAGAGACCAGAGCCCCCAGCACCCCCTGTGTGTTATTGAGAGGAGAAATGAGACAGCTCGGGATAGCGGCTCGGCAGGATGCCCAGCATGGCAGGGGCACCGGGTGGAAAGGCGTCATAGTGGTTTTTGTTATTCCTACTCCTCCCAGTGGAATTGTAACAACTGTAACAATGTGTTGCAGCCTGCGCCTCTCGCCTGGATTTCCAGGCTGCAGACTGGCGAAGGGAGTCCCAGCATCTCCGAAATGCTTGGAAAGGCGTGGCAGAGAGCTGCTAGGGAAACAATGAAGCTCAAGACCTTAATAATGAGTCGTGTAATGATACATGCATGAGAAGTAAAATGATGGCAAAACGCGAGAAGAGGGTGGCCTTAAAAGTCCAACATCACCGTGGCAGTGGGGAGGAGGCTGGGATTGGCAGCACTGGAGGCTGGGGGTGGTTACTAAGGAATTCGTCTTGCAACTGTTTATATGTACGCCTATGTTTTACACACATCTCTGCACATAGGTCCTGTTTCTCAGATTTAAGCAGGTTTTATAAAAAGGGCACAGGAATGATAACGCAAGACCAGGGTGGCTATCTTTGGTGAGGGGAGAGTACAGGATGGGCAGGGAGCCTGGTCCACGCTAGTGAGCTCCATCACGCTGCGTTTCTTGGAGTGGTGGGCTCATGGGTCTTATTTTAAAATATCCTCATGCTTCACCTTTACAAATAGGAATATATATATATACACATTACAGACAATGTTCATAAACATTATATATTTTTATTATAAACAGCTGTGCCTGCTGTTTATAAACATTGTATATATTCCATTATATATAATGTATATAAAAATTGTATATATTCCATTATATATGTTTATAAACATTGTGTATAGTCCATTTATATATATATATGTATCTCAAATCTTACAAAGAAAATTAAAAGATAATATGGAACATGTTCACAAAGCTCTCTTAGAAAATCAGACTCTATCCACAGATTCAAACATTAATCTGGCTAGATTTAAAAACTCAAAGAAACAAATCCTGTTGTGTGACAGACACATGATTTTTCATTCGGGAGAAATACCGTAATCTCCCTCTTCCGAAGTCATATAACAAGAAGATATTAACACTCAAGAGCTCAGGTTCTGAACAGGATTTTTTTTTAAGTCCCAGCCTAATGATTTATGCTTCTGAATCAGAAAATTCTGGCATGTCTGAGCTGGGAGGCACCTCAGGTCTCCTGGGCCAACCTGATGGTTTTATGGTAAGGGAAGTGCCCGGGCTGAGGACAGCATTAGGCACGTAAGCAGGGAACACAGTTCCTTCTGGGCTGCCGCACCGGTGGGTCTCATCAGGACGCACCGGTGGGTCTCATCAGGACACACCGTGCCACTCTTGTGACGAGGGCCACAGCTTCTCCCTCCGGACAAGCAGGGAAATGGGTGAGATACCTGAGATTAAACTGATGTGATCATTTTAATTTTAAAAGGTCAGGAGAGGGCTACCTCCTGTGATGACTGAACACTTCTAGAACAAACACGAACTGGAACGTCGTGAAAGGAACTATGTAGGCAGGGCCTAGAATCCACTTTCCTGCACGGGGCCCCTTGGGACAGGGGCTGGTACTCCCCCCTGCTCTTTGCTGGGCAGGCTCGATACATTTATAAGTTACAAAAGCGACTCGGTGCCATGGGGTGGCTATGCCCACAGCACTGAGTCCCTTTGGTAACTCAGTTGGGGAAACAGGTTCAGAGAGGGTAAATGCCCTGCCCCTAATCACACAGCAGGCAAGTGCTGGAGCAGGACTTTCACCCAGAGGGGGAACTGCCCAATGAGAAACTGTTTTCAGTGAGCTCTGCTGGGAATGCCGGCTGCACTCCCCAGAAGCAGCAACTCCCAGCAGCTCAGCCCAGCCCCTCGGGCCAGGGACATGCTGGGGTTGAGGGTAGTAGGGTGGGGTCCTCCGAGCTGTCAGATCGCAGAGGGCCCTTAAGGCTGATGTCTCCAAGTGCCACGCTTCCCTCCTGACTGAGTTTTCTCTGTGACATGGGCAGTGGTACACAGCAAACAGGGGGAGTCCATCCCTTTTGGGGCTCAAGTGCTTTCTGGGTTTGATTGGATTCCTGGCCACCTTCGCTTTGCCCAAATCAGAAGTGTTCTTCAGGACCTCCCTCTGCAGAGGAGCCTGTCACAGGGCTCAGAGAGTGGCATCCCAGGACTGATGCCTCCGGGCCTGGCTTTGCTGATGTGAGGCGGGTACAGGGACAGCTGCTGTCCCCCACGTGCGTGCTCACTTGGGCAGCGGAGCCGGGGGCCGGGTCTCAGCCCCGCTTTGTGTCCTGGGGCCAGTCACAGCACTGTGAACCGTCCCCCATCTGTCTGATGGGGTGGGTGACCCCTACTGCAGGGCTGGGCTTACGTGAAAGCCAGGTGGGAAAGAACTTTCCGCAAATAGGGAGTTTTCAGAGACACGGAGACACACCCGCCCTACCTGTGCCTGGAGCGGCTGTGTGTGCAGCGTTCAAGAAGGGCTTAGACGTGACAGCTGCCAGAAGCAGCGAGAGCCTGCAAGGCCATCTCATCTGAGCCTGTAGCTTGGCCTGCAGGGGGACTGAGTCCCTACAAACAGAAACGACCCTAGGCCTCAGCCTCTCAGGTACCTCTGGGCACGTCTAGGATCTGAGACTCTGCCTCCTGGTCCCTGGGCCAGTATCTTTTCTCTCACAGCCACCTCCCTAAAAGTCTGCATCCTCGGCATTCAGGGTATAAGAATGGTGTCACCTTGGGATGGTGACACGGTGGACATGGGGAGGCTCATCTTCAGGGTCAGGCCTACCTGGGTGGCACCGGGACCTGGATGGAGTAGGGGGACCCGCTGTCACTGGTTAAACGCTAATTAAGCCAAGCGTTTCGTTTGAGATCTGAAAAGGGCTGTGCCACTCCCAAGTGGCGTTCGCTGAAATAATACAGCAGGCTGACTCACCAGGGTAGCCTCTTCTCTTGTTGTTTCAAAGAGGGTGGCCCCGCTGTGGCCCTGGGAGGAGCTCACAATTTCACAGCCACCTTTGACCTTCACCTGGGCCAGTCCCTGTTTCCTGCCCTTTCAAATGGGAGGGTGAAATTAGATCTCTAAGGTGCCTTGCAGTGCCGATCCTCTCTAGTCCCGGAAACACAGCCTCGAAATGGGTGCAGTCTGCCCAGCACCCCAGCAGGAGTCAGGTCACCTCAAGCAGGGGACCCCCCGCCTGTCTGGCTCCCCCTGGCTCTGAGGATCAAGTACCAAGCCCCCTGCCTGCCCCCACAGCGTTTATGCTCTCTGCGCATCCCCGGGCCCCAAACTCATCCTGATCTTTGCCACCTGAGCCCCAGCTGTTACCTCTGCCACTGTCCTCGCTGCTCCTCTGCCCTGGCACCCCGCTGCACAGCTCCTCCTCCGAGAAGCCTCCCTCAGCCACTGGCACTGCACTGCACACAGGATATTTAATACTCAGTTTTCCTGTCTGATTCCCCACAAGACCATGACCTTGGGGGTGGAGATACAGGATGAGGCTTTCCACATCCCAGCCAGAGGGAGGTGGTTATTATAGTCATCGCTGCTATTATTTAATTAAAAGGCTTTACACTTTAAAATAGGACTTTAGAGACTTTAGGATTGCTGGTGCTCACACCACCCCTGAAGGGTGGACAGAGCAGATCCTAGTGGCTCCCAGGACACGGTGGAGGGAGGTGGGCTCCAGAGGCTGGGGTGAGAGGCAGTGACCCACGTCATCTCCCTTGGCGGCCTCTTGGAGAACGGCCCACCTTCCCGGGCTCTCCAGGAGTTGGCTCTGGAACTTGGAACACATCTCTTGGCCTCTCAGGGACTCGTGTCTGATGTGTGTTCTCTTTCCTGAGCCACCCCTGCTTGCTTTGCCCACTCGGGTCAGGTCTCCCTCCTGGCTCCCCCCTCTGCTTACGGAGTCCGCCTGCCCCCACGCCTCCCAGGCCTTCCCGAAGCTGCTCCTCCTCTTCACCCAGATCTTAGCTCACAGTCAGGGCCTCCAGGCGACCTTCCTGCCCACACAGCTGTCCCCATCCCTCCCCTACCACTACACCCCATCCTATTGTCTGTCTAGCACTCATCACTAACTGAAATTGTCTTATTTATCTGCGGTTGAGTTCATTGTCTATCGTCTCTACCAGAACATAAACTCCATGGGGACAGACGAAAATCTATCCCCATAGCCTGGCCGCAGTGGCTACTCAGTGCATCCTTATGGAATGAAAGAATGAATGCCTGAACAAGTGAATGACTGTGTAAGGGGACGGGGTGGACGAGGTGCCAGCTAAGACCCCTTGCCCAGCTTATCAGCATGCTGGCACCCGCTCAGCATTCACGGAACACCAGCACCGCTCTAAGTGCTCCGCGCGTTTTCTGTCTTTATTCCTACAACTGTTCAGTGAGCTGTGCTCAGCAGCGGAGGTGGGACGTGAACGCAGACCCCCTGACCGCTGAGCTCATGCAGGCGGCAGCAGCCTGCACTGGCCTTTGCCTGCCGGGCATGCGTGGGGCAGGAAGTGGGGGGCAACCCTAGCATGCGGCCTCCTCGCCAGGCATCTAGCTCTTTTCTTGCAACCCCCAAAGGCCATTCCCCAAAGGAAATCCTTTCTGTGTGGCCAGTGTCACATGGGTCCAGGAATGCCACTGGTCTCCCAGAGCTGGGCCCACCCCGGAGCACCCCACCCTATCCACACCCTTTTTCTCCCTCGGTCCTGAGAAGCTCTGTCCCTCTGAGGTTGGCCCGCTAGCTGGGAGAACGCTGCGGCCACAAGCTGGCCGTTGCCGGTGGGACGGGAGCCAGGTGGGGTTGCCAGGTAAAATCCCTCCCTCCAGGACCGGGTAGTGAGCACACCTGGTCCATATTTGCCTATTTATCTGTTTGCTGATTTCACACTCAATTTTTCTCCAGCATAAGTGTACAAAACCAGTTTTTTAAAAATTCCATCTGTTGGTGTCTTTTGCCCCTACTTCCTTCTGGATAAAACCATCCGAATGCCTGGGGGTGGGGGTGGCGTGCCAGGTGTCCCTGTGGCAGGCTCTTCTTGTCAACGTGCTCCTTAGAGGAGGCAAGGGGGTGGCCTTGCAAGTTCCTACATTTGTCCCTTACAGGAAGTGCTGGGGTTAGTCACACAGCTCCTAACTGGCACCGACTTCGGTTTCGGAGCCAGAGAGGCACATGTTTGTGGTCAGGACTGGACTCTTCTGTCCTAGAAGCCGCCAGCCTTGGGTAACCGCATTCCTTCATAGCACTGACAGTGACTAGAAGGACAGGGAGGAGGACACAGATGGGGGGCGGGGTCCCTGCCCGGCGGTGGGAGGAGTCTGGCAGGGCCAGAGGGTGCTTTAAACAGACTGACCTATCCTGGGGGCTGATGACTGGGAAAGAGGGAGGCTGGGTCGAGGGTTGGGGGTGGAGGGGCCCCGGGAAGGACTCTTTAGTTTTGTCCAAGGGCACAGTGTTTTGTTTTGTTTTGTTTTGTTTTGTTTTGTTTAGAGCTTTTATTTATTTATTTTTAGGGAGAGAGGAAGGGAGGGAGAAAGAAAAGGAGAGAAACATTGATCTGTGAGAGGGAAAAAAAAAGTCGATTGCTCAGTTGTCTCTCACATACTCCCAACAGGGGACCTGGCCCGCAACCCAGTCTTGTGCGCTGACTAGGAATTGAACCAGCATCCTTTTGGTTTGTAGGATGATGCCCAGCCCACTGAGCCACAGTTTCTCTGGGCCTCGACCCTCTTCTCTGCAAGGTGGGGGCCCATGCTGCACTCTGCACTCAGCTGTGAGCGTGCACCCCGCAAACACGCCTGGCGCCAAGGCGTCAGTTCTATTTTTAGGTTAGCTCACAGAGCACCGTGCCACCTATCTTCCTGTGCAAAGGACAGTGAGACCTTCTAGTCTGGCTGAGTTCCTTGCAACTCTGGGGGTGGGGCTGGCATCCTTGGATGGTGGGATCATACATGTGGCTGTGGGCTGGGACTCTGGCTCTGCCCCCTGTGCTGTGATCTTGGCAAACCACATAACCTCCACAGTCCTGGCCACCTCACCTGTTGCTGCAGAGTCACTCAGAAGAGCAGATGTGATCGCAGACCCACAAGGAGTTCGTTCCCACCTCCAGGTGTGTGTTTGGTTCCAGAAGTTCTGACTCCTCCATCCCCAGCTTCTCTGAGCACTCCCCACTTTCCCGAGGTGCACTAGCTGGGGAGGTGGCTTTGGTGACAATGTGGGTCACTTGAAGCTCTCGGCACTTCCACTTACCTCTGCGCCTTGCACTCCCAGCGGTTGAGTCCGGCACAGCCGTGGGTGAGTTGGCCTCGGCTCAGGTGTTCTTGGCGGAAGCCAGTGCTCTGGCAGTCCAGGGTGTGAGGGGCCGGAGTCAACCCAGCCAACCCCGTCCCCACTGGAGGACCCCTGTTGGGTATATAAGGCGTGGACCACATACCTTGATCACTCATTTCCCTCCCAGGGCCCCAGTCATCCCTTATGGCCGCCTTCTTCTTTTATAGACAGCTGTGGCAAGACGCTGTCACGGCACCGGGCCCCTTTGTCTTATGCCCAGCCCTGACTGGCAGGGCCCTTCTCCACACAGTGCAGGGCATAATGACAGCAGGTCACACCTCTGAGTTCGGACTGGGGCTACTAGTAATTGGCAGGATGAATGTGGTGGCACAAGCTTAAGGTCGAGAGGGACAGTAACTCCCTTCTCTAACTTCCTCTCCATCGTCCTTTTGACTATTCCTTTTCTTTTTTCCACCTGTTTTTAAGATTTTATTTATTTGTTTTTAGAGAGAGGAAGAGAAGCATCCATGTGTGGTTGCCTCTCGTGCGCCCCCTACTGGGGACCTGGCCCACAACCCAGGCTTGTCCTCGGGGCCCAGCTAGCAACAGCCCGAGGGAGAGTTGAATAAACAGTGTTGTGTTTATTCCTTGTGATGTTCTAGACAGGGCAGTTGAGCTTTACCTGGGTCTTCTATGTAAGGCAAAGATAAAAAGCTTTCTTTTAAAATAAATTTAAGTTTAAATGGTCAAATTAGAAAAAAAAAAACTAAACTAATGGCAAAAAATAATAGTGCAGGTGTCCACGTGTACGACCACCATCATGGATGCAAGGCACAAAGGGCCACGTGTGCCGAACCCTGGAACTCGATGGCCTCTAAGGGCGGCTCCAGGCCTGACACCCCAATGGGTCCAAGGGGCACTCACTGTGGCTGCCTAACAAGAAGGACAAATAACCCAGGACTTCTTACACCAGCCCCGGGGCCCCAGGGGAGAGCCAGGGCTGGCAGATTCCAGGGTCACTGTGCATAACCAAGATTTCCCAGTCTGCCTGACTCAGCGAAGCGCCCCCACCCCCGCCCCGCCCGTGGACAGTCCAGCTGGTTCTCTCCGTTGCAGTGCACTTGCCTGTCTCCAGCCTCCCGATCAGATCATAGGCAGTTCCCTGTCCAGCGTTCGGGGCCCTTTTGCTGGAGACATGGCTGCGTAAGTCCAGGGAACGCAAAGTTACCAGTATGTCAGCATCCACAGGGCCACCACTGGCACGCGGGCAGACCACAGGGGCAAGAGAGGAGCCTGCCACGCAGGGCAGCGCCCAGCAGAGCTGGCCCCGAGCACTGACGTCTCAGATCGAGAAGGGCCCCCGGATCTTAAACTCTCCGGAAGGGAAACAGAAACAGAATCTGAGAAGCGAACAGACCCTGCCTGGCTCCAACTGCCCTTTTCAGCTTGTGTCCGCTGGCACCGACCTGCCAGCACCAGAGAGCTGGCCCACGTGCCAGCTTTCTCAGTGACGTGGGAGGCTCCTGTTGTCTTTTAACGGGACGTGTCTTTCCACTCGGGACGCATGCCCTGGCATGCGAGGGGCAGGGTGGAGCCCAGGGCAGGATCCAGATACCGTCTTGGAAGCCATGGGTAGGTGGCCCTGAAGAGGGTCCTGACAGTTCAGGGAAGACCGCAGCTCAATGGCAAATGCCACCTAAACGTCTCTAAGGAAAACTCCGGAGGGCGAATCTGATGGAGACACAGCGCTCGGCATTTGGAAAGCTGCCTGCTCAGGCCATCATGTGTCTCAGGGATTGTGTACTACCGTACTGGCCTGTGTATAACGCACGCCCGCATTTCTGGCCCAAACTTTCAGGAAAAAAAACCTATCATTTTAATTTAATTCAATTATTTATTGATTTGTATTTAGGAATGAAACCGATTATCGTATTCCAGGGTATCATTTTGCATACAGAGATCATCCTGGTTTTCTAGAGTTACACTTTTAGTGCATAAGCATAAATTAAAGAATTAAAAACATTTATATAGATATGGAATTAGTACTACCCGTGTATAATGTGCATCCTTATTTTTTCCTCAAACATTTGGGCAAAGAAGTGAGCATCATACACGACAAAATACGGCATTTGCTAAATGAATAGTGTGGAATCTTCTGGATTGCTGATAGGTGGGGTTGGGGTGAGTATGTCTCTTGAGGTGATAATGGCCTTTGGTCTCTGGAACTTCTAGAACAGAGGCCAGCAAGTTTTTTCTGTAAAGGGACAGAGAGTAAAAATTCTTGGCTTCATGGACCATACAGTCTGCGCCACAGTTTTTCCATTCTTCCATTCTATCCAGCAAGCAGCCTTGAGCACTATGTAAATGAATGACTGTGACCATGGCCCAATAAAACTTGCCCATGGACACGGGAATTTGAATTTCGTGTAATTTTCCTAGGTGGCTTGCGGCCCCTTGTTCTTGAAACCCTCTCTGTGGTACAGGGTGGGCCTGGCAGATTCGAACAAGTCACTGTTGTTATCATTTCAGTTCTTAAAAGTGTAGTTCTGAAACAAGCCTCAGTGTGTGTGTCTGCTGGTTAAATTAGAACCTAGAGCTAATTCATTAGTTCATTCCTTCCTCAAATATTAATGGTCTAGAGGTGGAGAGGGGAGGAAATGGGAGGGAGGAAATGAGGAAAGTCCTGGGCAGACCAGAACGAGTCGGTCACCCTAGATCAGCCAGTCAGTCACTCTGACTGTGGCACTGGGCAGCCTGGGTCCTGGGTGGACCAGGTGACAGGAGCCCCGATGCTCCCTCAGACCCAATTGCCCCTTCTCCTCCCTCCCAGAGCTGCTGTGCACAAAGTATCACCTGCTCTGCTATGCCCCAAGCCTGCGAGCACCCCGAGGCAGAAACCACGCTGCCCTTGGGCCCGCCCCGGGGAGCATTTCATCAGTGCTGTCGGAGGAGCGGATGAGGGGTGCAGGGCCTGCTCCTCCATCTCCAGGCTCTAGCCAGTGACTCAGATGCTAAGTTATGCTGCGCCCCTTGGCACATGCTGTTCCTTCTCTTGCGTACCCTTCCCTCCCTTGGCCACCTCCAAGGCGACTGTCCCCTTGACTGCCCCTCAACACAGACAGAGGGCTCCCACCCCCGCGGTGTCCCTCTGAGCTGAACCGCACTCAGCTCCCTCATTGGGCTGTTTTGTCCCTCTCCCTCTCTTCCCCCGTCACCTCCTCAAGGGAGGTCACCAGCTTAGTGTTTCCTCTGCTGCACTTGGCCCCTGGAGTCCCTGTAAAGATTCTCGAAGGAATGAATGAGCACTTAGAGCAGAGATGCACTCATTCATGCACTGACCCAACTCCTTGCTGAGGACCTACTGTGCACCGGGCAGTGGGATGGGAGCAGTGAACATGACTGGCAATGTCGTTGATCTGAGGGAAGTTGCATTCTAGAAGGATCTAGAATCATCTAAATTCAATAAGAAAGTGAAACAGAAGCAAGACCATTATCAGAAGGTCTCCTGTGCTCTGCAGAGAATGCAAAGGGGGAGGCAGGGGCTCCGTGGCTGGCAGGCCAAGGGCGGGGGCTGCCCCTCCACAGAAGGGAACCGGCTCAGGCAGCTCTCCTGTGGGGGCTGGAAGAATGCGCCTTCCCTGGTGGGGGGGTGACGCCCTCAGGGATGGGACCTCTGCCTTTCACACGCAGCATGTCCCTTCCAGGAAACCCATCAAAGCCAGCATTGTGTGTGAGGAGGAGAAAACACGTGCTAGAAAGCCCAGTGTGTTGTGCCCTGTGTGGGACGTCCCCCCAGGCCGGGAGAACAAAGAACAGGCTCCCGTGCTGACTGTCCCTCTCTCCCGCTGGGTGGGTGACCACTCTGGGGCAGCCGCAGTACACACATAGGCTCTACTCAGGAGCTGTTGGCGGGACCGGGGAGCCCAGGGCCGCCCAGTGGGAAAGGGATTTTAAGCTTTTCACTGGCCCTGGCGGGGGTGCTCTCAGGAGGATCCTGAGGGTGACAGTGCTCAGTCAGCTCCCAAGTGCTGCACACGACCGCGGAGTACTGTGCACGGGGACAGACGGGCAGCTCAGCCCCAGTCACAGCCCCTCCAGGAGGGAGGGTGCAGCCTTGGTTGCAGGGCCAAAGTACTGGGGCTGCTCCCTGGGGCCCCCGGGGACGGCCCCTCCCCACTGCTTGGTGCGGGCTGCCACGTCATAAACCTGGCGTCTCCAAGCCTGGCCGCACCTGGCATGTGCTAGTTCTGATGAGCACAGCCCAGTTAACAAGCGACCTTGGACTCTAGGGAAGTGAAAGTTTCTGGAGGGAAGGTCTCAGGGATGCTGTAAGGTTTCCAGATACATGGATACAAAGCAGGGGTTTGTGATACAGAGGACGGGACTCTTTTAGATTAATAGCTCGGTGGACATCCCCTTGCACTCCAGCAAAATGGAGATGGGCTAAGGGACTGTTGGGGGACCAAGCAGGATTACTTGCAGTGTGACCTTGGGCAGTTTACTTAACTTCTCTGAATTTTTATTTTTTTTCTTTAATCTATGAAAAGAAGACAATCATTCCTACTTAACGGCAGCTGGAGACCTCGATTAGTTGATGTGTGTAAACACTTAACACAATGCATAATACCTGGTTGGTTAGTTTCCAGGGGCTGCCCCCTTAAAAATCCTAGAGGACTTCATGGAGGAAGTGATGCCAGAGCCGATGGTGCATGTAGTGAGGCATAGAAGAGCACAAGGTGGGGCAGGGAACGCTAGGGAGCCCCTGCTGCAGGGAGGGAAGGTGGGAAAGGGTGGGACGTGAGGTTGCCGAGATAGATGAAGAAGGGCTTCAACTCTCCCGCTAAGCATCGTGGACTTGCCTGGGAGGGGGCTGTGGATCACTGAAGGATTTAAGTCAGAAAGGCTCTTGACCCTGAACCCTTAATGCCCCTTTCTGCCGAAAAGAGAGGATTTTGGTCCCTCTGCCTCCTGCAAGACTGGCAGATTTCCTGGGGAAGAGTCAGAGAACGCTGGTGCCCGGGCCTCGGAGCCAGGCTGTGGTCTCCCCAGGGGTTCGGTGAGTCCAGCCATGAGGACTCACTCCCTTTGAGAACCCCCACATGGAGTGAACCCTGTGTTCCTGGGGCTGTTCTTCCCACAGCTGGAGTACATTTCATTAATTGAAAAGCGAGGTTCAAATTGTTCCGTGTCATTTTAGAAACCAAACCTGAAAGCCGTCCAGGGGCATTTTTCCTAGCTGGAAAGTAAAGCACGCTGGGTTCTCTAGCCTGCCTTGTTCCTGGCAATGACAGGGGCCAGCATCAGCAGGGTCTGGCCCACGGGAGTCCACGTGGGCCTGAGAGGCGGCTTCTGTGCATTGAGGGCCCACCGTGCCTCGGGCTCAGTGCCAGGCCTTTCCGTGCTCGCTGGTACAATTGCTAGCCTCACTTTACAAACGAGGAAACCAAAGAACAGAGAGGTTAATAAACTTTCTCAAGTTTGCACAGCTAGTCGATGGAGAACCAGATGCAGTCCCAGGCTGGCCATACTACAAAGCCTCTGCTTCTTCCATACAGCAGAATATGGGCGCAGAGCTTCATTAATGAGAATTATACTTTAACTTATTTTGAAAATCTAGTAGATCCGTGAAACTCTTAAATTTGTTATTAGAATGTATGCGATGTTAAAGTCCTTTAATTAAAAAAAAAACAAAACTGTTACGACCACCTTAAGGAAATTGAAAATTTAAAAATGTTTTCCATGATTCCACTGCTCTAACAGAACTCTTGTTTCCAAATTCGTTTTGACCTTCATCTTTTTTTTTTGACAGTTTTCGTATAATTTGCACAGCAGGGGTTGGCAAACTACAGCCCACTGGCCAAATGCTGCATGTCTTTGTAAATAAAGTTTCTGGCACACAGCCATGCTGGTCATTTACATATTGTCTCTGTTTTCACATCACAACTGCAGGTGTGGGTAGTTGTGACGGAGGCCATATGGCTTGCAAACCCTGAAATGCTCAGTCTCTGCTCCCTTCCAGAAAAAGCGTGCCCACCCCCAGCCTAGTGCGCATGGAACGTTGCAACACGCTTTTTATATTTTTTTTCTCGTTAGCCACAGCATTCGTCCATGGTGTTGTCACATTTCTCATTGTAAATGGCTCAGAATGTTCCATGGAATGGATATCACAAGCTTTTCTTAACCGTTCCCTTTTTGCTGGACTGTTACATCCCATCTGCGTTTTTTCCCTCAGAACTGTCACCTTTGCAAGTTCTTCATTCATTTAAAGCACTTAAATAAGACCACGGCAAGAACTTTACCGATGTAACTCAATGCTCAGGTCAGCAGTGAGCAGTTCACATGAGCGTGGCCGCCTTTCACGGATGAGAAGGTGAGGTCGGAGGAGTTAAACCCGCGGGGCTAAGGCCGCGTCGACCTTCAGCAGCGGAGTCAGCCCCGGGCCCGTTCTGCGGCGGCCCCTGGGTCCCAGAAGAGGCAGGCCTCTGAGGCCCTGGGTGAGGGTGGGGGGTTCAGGCAGTGACTCACCGGGAGTGAGCCCCGCCCTGCCTCCCGGCCTCGCCCAGCAGCCCCCATCACCCAGATCTGCTTAATTCTCTGGCCTTCGGGGGTACAGGCCGGGCAGCTAGGGCCACATGACCACAAACTTTGTTTCTTGGTGGAAAGTGGCCCTGAGAAGAAGACCGTCTGCTGACACTGAAGAGAACACCAGGCAGGGCCTGAGAGAATGATGTCTCCTGGTCAGAAAACACTGTTTGGGCTGTTAACAATAAGGACGCGTTTGCCAACATTGTAGCGGGACCGAGGACACAGCAACAGCAATAAAAATGCAACACACTGCGCAGCAAGATGGAAATGGCTACGGGAAATTTGTGACATCCGCCCCGTGGAATATTCTGGGTCATTTACCATGAGAAATGTTTATGAGTCACACCATGGGGTGCCTGTGGCTTGATTTTACTCTTCTCTGAGTCAGGGGGCCTTTGGGAAGCTGTCGAGAGCTGCAGGCTGCCCAGGAGGTGGAACCCACCCACCAGATGTCCGGGGCGCGTGGAGACCTCATACCCGTCCAGGGCCATGGGCACCTTGTCAGAAGAGGCGGGTTTACATCCCTAGTCTGCAGAGGCATTTCGAAAAGTGGATTTAGTGAGTGCTGCCCATGGAATGTTTGTGACCTGATGGATTCTAGAAGGTTTCAGGTTGTGAAATGCCCAGTTGTAGAGACGGGGCAAGGGTGGTGGCAGGGAGACCGCTCTTGTTGAGAAGAGTCTGCACGCTGGCTTCATCTTCCAGAAGAGGAAGAGGGGACTGGGGTGGGGTCGCCCAACAGCGCAGAGTCTGGCCCATTTGATCCATCGCTGTGATCTCCAGCCCCGATGCCCGTGTCTGGTGCAGAGTAGGTGGTGAAACAAGATTTGTCATTAAAGGAGTTAAGCGTCCCCCAAGCTTTGGAACGGAAGGAAATAGGGTCTGGTGTGGTTCTTGGTGAGACGATGGAGTGCTCCCAAACTGACTCTCTGCGTGTCCCCTCGAGGCCTTTGGTGTGCACGCTGTTCTTCCGCGTGGAATGAGAGGGGGCGGGGGGGAGAAGTCAGAATGGGCTCGGTTTTTCTCAACTGTCAGTTCCTGTAACCGCAGGCCCGGGCCCCCCTGCAGCTGCGATGGGTCTCCCTGTCAGGCCTGACTCATTCTGAGCCTTGCGCCCAAGAGACCTACGGGGAAGGCATTGCCGGGCCCACCAGCAGTAACCCCGAGCCACGTGTGCCCCTTGGGCTTGTCCCCATCTCAGGCACGCTGGCTGCGGAGGGGCTGCCTGGGCCGGGCTCCTTGTCAGTCGGAGCCGTGGGGATTCACCCCCACCCCGCCTGCCTCTGCAGTCAGTTGGATGTGTGATGGGAAATCCTGTTCTGACTCAAAAAGGAACCGCTCCCACCCCCGCCACTTTTGCCTTCCTGACTCACTTCCTCATTTTGCTGGCCATTTTGCACCATGGCATGGGGCTGGAGCCAGACTGTGCACCTCCGTAGCTGTCTGAGCTGGGTGGGAGGGTTGACCCCTCTGGGCCTCAGTTTCCCCACCCGTCAGGTGGTGCAGCACGTCTGCTGTGGTGGTTGGCAGGTCAGGGATGCACAGCATCTGCCCAGTGCCTGGCACACAGCAGGTGGCCTCACATGTAGCAGCTTTTGGTGACATTTTTTCCCCAACCCACAGAAGCCTCCCTTGGCATTCAAAACTCAAGACCCATAGTGACCTTGACACCCATCCAGAGTCAGATGAGCCTGCAGTGGGGACGGGGAAGGAGCAAGCAGGACACTCGTTGCGCATCAAACAGCATTGGCTTTGGTGCTAGCTGGGTGTTTGCTGGGAGAGGGCCCCTGTGGACAAGTTCAAGGGCAGACACCCCAGAGGATGGAGGCTGCACTGCACAGCTTGTCAAATGTATGCACGTCCGATCAGTTGTTGAGAAAAGTTCCTTTGATTGGACCTCCTGGCCCTTTTTCAGAAGAGTAGGTTTCCAATAAGAAAGATGCCTTAGGGATAAATGGGGCTTTACGACACATTTCCTAGCATGTGACCTAAAGTGTCATGTTGCACGGAGGCTGCTCATTGTTTCCAGAAGGCCGATCAGATGCTTCCCCGCTGCTGATAGGTCTGTCACTGACCAGAGCATGCTAGGCCCTCGCTCCCACACCCTCACTGGCTCCCTATTGCCCACAAAGTCTGGGCACCCCTTCGAATTCTGTGCTGCTCAGGCCCCCCAGCCAGCTGCTCCAACCCTGCTTCCTTCTGGCTCCCAGAATTTTGAATTGTCAAAATTCTCTGAACTTGGCCTTGCACTTTCCCACCTCCCAGCTTTTGCACATGCTGGCCCAGGTCAACCCACTTGTCGTGCCCTTACCCACTTCTCCTCTTATCCAGGCGCAGCTCACCCTTCACCTCTCAGTCAGGGCATCCCCTCCTCTGTGAGCCCCTCCCTGGACCCCCTGACCAACATCACTGCTCCGTTCTCTGGGCGCCAAGAGCTTTGGGCGTGTCTCCCCATAGCCACCTCACCCAAAGTCACGGAGACCATGAGTTCTGTCACCAGCAGGGCATGAGGGTTCCTATCTCTCCACATCTTCACCAATAGCTCGTTATTATCTGCTTATTTATTATAGCCCCCCTGATGGGTATCAAGTGGCATCTCATTTAAGTTTTGATTTGCATTTCCCTGAAGGCTAATGACATTGAGCATCTTTCCGTGTGCGTAATGGCTATTTGTATGAACGTTGAAGAAATGTCTATTCGGATGATTTGCTCATTTTACCATTGGGTTATTTGTCTTTCTAGATACAAGTTCTTTATTAGTTACATGATTTGCAAAAAAAATTTTCCCCCTTCTACAGGTTGTCTTCTCACTTTCTTGCGTCCTTAGAAACACAAAAGTTTTGAATTCGATGACGTCCATTTTCTCTATTTTTTTCCTTGGGTTGCTTGTACTTTTGGCCTCACATCTAAGAAATCATCGCCTAACCTAAGGGCAGGAAGATTTACGCCTGCGTTTTCTTCTAAGAGTTTTATGGTTTTTGCTCTTACCTTTAGTTTTGACCTATGTTGAGTTAATTTTTTTATTTGGCTTGAGGTAGGGGTCCACCTTCGTTTTTTTTGCATGTGGATAGCCAGCTGTCCCCACGCCATTTGTTGAAAAGACTATTCTTCTTTTCCCATTACGCCTTCTTGGTGACCTTGTTGAAAATTAATTGTAAATAAGTGAGCCGATTGTTTCTTTATCACTTTGAAGAGATATCATGCTCCCCATTAAAGGCTCTGGATGTCTTTGCACCAAGATGAGTCCTGGCCCCAGGCCTGGCACTGGGCTGAGACCTTGGGTGGGTCTCTTTCCTTCTCTAAGCCTCGTTTTCTCCATCTATCAAATGGCACAGCTAGATAAACGCATTCCTAGGAAGTGGTGCAACTGTGACTTGCTGAGACTCAACTCAGAGAGGAGTCTGCAGAAACTTCCTTTGGCTCCTTGGGGTGTCCCATCATCCCGTGAGACCTAGCTCTGCAGCCTAGATGGGGAGCCAGTCTCCAAGCCGGGGGCGGTGCCAGCAGCTCCGTACCGTGGCCGGGCCCGGTGAGAGCCAGCCCTACCTCTCTAAGAACGTTGGTGTTATGCTCATTTAGTGAGCATCATAGTCAGCCTCCTCCATGCCAGCTGTGCTCTGGGCCAGGGAACACACAGCAGAAGAGGCGCGGCCTCCACCCTTGGGCTCACAGTCTAATGGGAAGACGAACACATCGACAGCAGTCACGGAGCTGAGCGGGGCGTGCTCACTGGTGCTGTGTACCGAGGGCTGCAGGTGCAAGTGGGTGGCTGGCAAAACACAGCTGTGCAGATAGAGCCACATGGGGACACTGGCCGGAATGTCAACACTAGCTCTGGGCGGCACCTGGAGACTGTCGGCTGAGTGGTGGGTATAGCCACTGCAGAGAACTGTCCATCAGTGGCAACCACCTCCCTCGCTCCTCTAGCCCCTCAGCCAGCCTGAACACACTGATCACCTGTCCACAGGGATGGTGCTGTGCTCAAGGGGAAGCCGTGGGACCACACCGCCCGAGTTTCAGTCCCAGTTCTTCATGCTTCTGGGAAGCTGTTCCACGTCTCTGTGCTTTGCTTCCTTGTCTATAAAACGGGGTTAATAATAGCACCTACCTCGTGGGACATTTGTTTCCAAGGCACTGTAAAGCTGGAATTGTAGCTTGGAACAATGTAGCATTTAGTCTGGCATGCTCTGCGCCCCACTGTTGGTTATTATAGCCCACGGCTCTTTCATGTTGTAACATGGTAGCACAGCACAGTTGCCTTTAAGTTGTGAGAATAGAGGGCGATTGTTACAGCCCTGCACATTTGACGGAGCTGGGCTCCTTGGCGGTGGTGTGTTTCCCTTGCTAACAGCAAGCGCTCTTCGGGAGCCCAGAGAGCCGCCCTACCCCCTGCAACGCGTGCACGTGCACACACACATGAAAGAGAGAGAGAGAGAGAGAGAGAGGCTCCATTCATGTATCTGTTGTTACAGGCTCTTGGCTGTTGGTTCAGAGTCCCTGGTTTTGTCCTCAGGGCACCGCCCGTTCAGAGAGTCCTCTGGCAGCACCCTTGGAATTGGAGCAGGTCCCTGTCGCCCGTGTGTCTCCCTGTCACTCAGCTCCTCCTTCCCTTAGCCTCCAGCCTACGGGCAGGAACTGAGCACAGCAATAGCCTTAAAGGGGGGCAGGGGGGTGGGGGAGCTGGGCAGCGCTTAGCACAGAGCCTGGGAGCCCAGTAAGGGGGTCCTGAAGTACATGTGCAAGGGTCCATTAGACGGTTCACCATCTGGGACTGCAAATCGAAACCACAGTGAGATATCATTGTGCACTGACTCGGAGGGCTGCGATGAAAGATACTGATGGCAGGAGACTGTGGGAACCGGAGCTCACACGCTGCTGGTGGGGATGTGAGGTGGCGTGGCCACGCTGGAAAACAGCCTGGCAGTTTCTTAAAAAGGTAAACATCCTCCTACAGACGGTCCGGCCCCTCCAGTCCTAGGTATTTCTGCAAGAGAAATGAAAGTATATGTCCACACAAGTGTCCCGAACCGCTCTTTGAATAGTAGCTCCAAACTGTCCATCGGTGGGCGAATGAATTAGCAACACATGGACCGTGTACCCTGTGGGATATTCCTCAGCAACAGAAAGGGACGAACTGCTGACACAGGCGACAGCCTCTGACTGAGTCTCAAAGTGATTATATGCGCGGAAGAAGCCAGGCCGGAAAAGGGTACACACAGTATCACCTCACTTATGTCAAAACCTTCCGGAAGTGCAGACTGGTCTCAGGTGGCCGCAAGCACATGAGTGGGTGCTGGGGACAGGGTGTGACCCACAGGAGGGATTAGCAATGAGATCGGGGAACTTTTGGGATGTCTTCTATAAGCTCGATTGGGCGGGTGCTTTTAGGGGTGCATATGGCAAAACCTGTCAACTTGTACAGTTTACATGTGTTTACTGTTTCTCAGTTATACCCCCAATAAAGCTGTTACAAGTAAAAGCGACCCCATCTCTAGTCCCTCAGCCACTAATATGAATCTGGCAGCGCCCTCCTTCAGGGAACTCGCTTGTTTGTGCCAACCAATCAGAAGAGTAAAGTCCAGACAGTGCGGTCCAAGTACTGGGTCCCCCGCCCACCCCCGGGTCCACACTCACTGTCCTCGCCATGCCTCCCTAAGCCTCAGTTTCTCACTGTGTGATGGGACCAATAATTGTACCTACCTTATATGGTGGTTGTGAGGAGAATGTGGGGAGATCCACATAAAGTGCTTAGTAAACATGAAACAAATGACAGCTACCCAGGGCCCTGTAGGGACCCTGGGACAGGAGGGGTTGTTTCTGTTGGTGGTGAGTTGCTGGGGAGGTTCCTGAGTGGCTGGAAACCGAATCTTGAAAGGGAAACAGGGTAGCATCTTCTGAAAGGAGGCGTGGGGGTGGGGTGGGGAAGGACTTGGCAGGCAGAACGAAGCCGGGGAAGCAGCACGCACACCCAAGTTTCTAGAAACAGCAGCGTGGCACGGCCGGTGCATGGGGACCAGGAGCACCCTGGCGAGCTGGGGCTGCAGGATTAGGTGGCTCCTGCCTCGAGGGCCCCAGGAGCATTGGTTTCATCCCCCAGAGCAGGGTTTCTCCAGCTGGGGTCTGAGGAATAGTTCTCCAGAGAACACAAGTTCTATGAGAGGTTTTGAAGTTTTCATCTAATAAAAACCAACATCCAAAGCTCTATTTCAAAGGTCCCCCTCAGGGAGAGGGGGTTCTGAGAATATATTCTTGGGCAGCCACAATTGCCTTTTAAAAAAGGTCTGTTCACACGTTCTTGGGATTCAGGGTCTACAGGGGAGGCGTGGGGAGACGTGTGGGTCCAGCCTGCCTTCTTGGGCTGTGGGCCACACAGTCCAGGGAGGACGGGCGGGTTCCATGTGGGAGCGGCTGCGGAGGTGGGGCCAGGCGGTCAGGAGGGCCTATGGGTGCCGGGATGGCTGCCTGTGCCCGTGGGGGGGATTCTTACCTGAGAGAAGGTGTGAGGCGCCGAGGCCTGGCACGTGGCTCCGATTCCCAGGGCCGACGAGAGGCCTGGAGTGGGAGGCATGGGGACTGTGTCACTGCCATGCCGTCATGGACCCTGCTGTTGGTCCTTTGGGAAGAAGGGTGAGGGCAGGTGCAGGGACGGGGGGGCTGACATCCTGGAGGCTCAACCCTGTTGCGGGCTGGAGTAGGACCTGAGGTGGCTCTTGTCCCGGGCCACATGGGGCACTCAGTGCCGGTGCTCGAGGGTGCAGGTGGTGGCGTCACTGCTGAAGCGCGGGGTTGGGCCACGACCCACAGTACTGACCTCACACTCGCTGTTCCAAATCGGAGGCCGGCGGTGCCCTAAGGAGCCCTCCCAACCGCATGCCCCTGGTCTGAGGCACTCAGGGTCCCCCCAGGCCCAGACATGTTCCCTGTGCCCTGTCTAGTGCTCTCTGACCTGCCACTGACAGCCCATCCCTGCCTTCCAGACACTGACCGCCCCCGCCCACACTGCCAGCAGCTGGCTGGGGCCTTGTGGCCAGGGACACCCTCACAATGGGATGCCGGGAACCCTAGAGCTGAGACCCCACCGTTTGGTTGCCCCTCCTTTCTGGCCAGCCTAGCCTTCTGCTCCCCTTCCCGACCGGCCCCCAGTGTCACCCCCTTCTTTCTTGGTTGTCCTGTGCCTCGTCTCTCCTCCCAGACACTAATATTTGACCATGCGTTGCCCCGGCCAGCATTTCCAGGGTAGAAATCTTGTCTTCTAGAACCTGCCTTTTGATGGAGAGCTCGGGTGTAGCTGATTTCAGAGCGGTTGGAAATGCTGCTCTATGGTCCAAGTACAGGGGAAGTCGCTGGGCCAGAGAGCAGCCGGTTCTCACTGCCAAATACCACTTCTCAGTGATGGAGAGCCGACGGACGTCGCCCTCAGAGCGCTCGTTGTGAAAGCAGCGCCTGGCCCATCCCCTTTGTGGCTGGATTGTAAAGTGGCCCTTACAACCCTGTTACTAAGCAGGGGTTCTCAGATAACCACTTGCAGGCCCGTGGACAGGGGGTGGGGTGTGTGCCCCGCAGTCTATGTGGCTTTGGTGCGGCCTGCGGTTGCCTCTAAGACGGGCTGGAGCCCGGTAGTTGTGCCCGCCTCTGGATCCCGCTGCCGTGGAGGGCTGCGAGGTTAAATGGGATGGCGTGAGTCCCCGGTCCAGTGACCCATTTGGATGCTGCTGCCGAGAGTGCCTGCCTTTCCTCTTCATACATTTTGCTCTCAGAACCCCCTTCTGTAAGCGCCACGTAACAGAGACTCACCCAGGCCCATCCTGGGCTCCGAGCGATGCTCTGAGCAGAGGCCCTTCCCAGACACTGCCTGCTCTAAGTAAACAAAAGCGAGTGGTCCCAGAATCCACTTGGAATGAGTGCCGGGATTAAAACCAGCTGCAGGCCCAGTTCCTGACATTCCATCTCCGGATACGAGAGCAGTGGAAGAAGGCATGGTGGAAGCTGTGTGTGTGGGGGCAGGAATGAGTCACGGGGAAGCCGAGCGAGTCACAGGATGGGGAGGACGCCCCGGGCCTGGTCTCTGGGCCAAGCTGTGGTGTGGGCGCCTGGCCAGGTTGGCGGGGCAGACTCACCAGCCTCTCACTGCGCATGCGAGCTGTGGTTTCCTCCTGTCTGAACCGTGGAGGCTTCTGGGTCCCAGAACAAAATGCCAGTGGGCAACAGGCTTGGCGGGGCCCGAGTAGCCAGGCGCTGTGTGACTGAGGCTGCCTGGCAGCTGGGGCTTCAGTTGCTGTCCCCATTTATGCCCTGGAGAAAGCTTTCTGGAATTCAGATGCTCAGGGATGTGAGATGACTCATGGAGGGCTGGCTGCCCCAGGCTCTACACACACGTGGGCAGCTGTCAGTGGGTTCTGGGGGTACAGGCAGGAGCATGGAAGCCAGGTAGTACTATGGTAGTTAAGACCAAAGCCTCTGGCCTCAGGCCTCCCTGAGTTCAAGTCCTGCCCCTTCTGCTCAACATCCCTCTGGCCCTGCAGTGTTGTTACATTGTTGATCCTCTGTTTTCTTAGCTATGAAGCAGAGATAAGAATGAGTGTCTCACTGGGCTTTTGCAGGATAAGTGAGTTAAGCCTTCATCGCGGAGTCAGGCACACACAGGATGCCAGGTACATGCTGGCCGTTACGCTTATTACGGCTGCTCCCGGACCCACCACTCTGGGCTGGCTGTTGGCTTCACTGAGCCTCAGTTTCCATCTTCATAAAGTGGTATTGGTAATACCAGCCACGTAACAGTCACTGTGTGAACCTGACTTTGCCTCTCATCTTGCTTGAAAGGGTTTTCAGTGTCATGCTTTAGGGGCGTTCCCTAATGGGATTTGGTGAGGTCCTAGCAGGTCTCTTGGAATATCTGGATCACCAAATGGCACGTGGTATTCTGGCTTTTGCATGCTGCCCGAGAATGTGTTGGACGAATTGAGGCGGGGGCTGTTCCCACCTGGCCCCTATGGGGTGTTTACCCCTTACTGGCGTCGCAGAGCCAGTAGGGACCTCCACCCTGCAGCCCCTACTTCACAGGCCCAGGAAGGAGAAAAGGGGTGAGGGAAAGAGGCATCCACACCGGCTGACCCCCCAGGACACAGGATCCAGCTGGCAGTCGTGGCCGACACAGCTGGCGGTCAGTGCCAGGAGATTTTCGTCGGTGCCAGTTCCCCGCTGTTTTTCCAGTAAGGCTGGTTCCCCAGAGGCCAAATTGCAGCTCAGCCAGTTGCTCAGGGGGCCCAGAATCAGGGCAAAAGGAGCGGCTTCCTTCGCAGTTTCCAGGCAGACAGCCCGTGCAGACCTGGGTCCCGGGCCCTCACATCCATCCCTCCTGTCCTTTGGGTCACAGCGGGGTTGGCCCCCGTGGGCTGCGGAGCCCAGGCTCCCTGTGCTGGCCCAGAGATTTTACCGACAGCTGACAGCCTCTCCACCCTGGCTGGGGCTGTGTCTCCTCTGGGTCCCCGGGTCCTGTTGCTCAGCGGCTCCCAGCCCGGGTCTGCTAATACCACCTCCTCCCCAGGTCCCTCCAGCTTAGTGGGGGAAGCGACCCGTCTCTGGGTCTTTTTTTCTTTCTTTCTTTTGTTTCTCCTGGCAGCTCCAGTTCCTCTGGCTCACAGCTGGACTCAAACTCTGACCATGTCCTCCCAGGCCTTCCGGGGGCCCCGACGGGCGGCAGAGTGGAACTTGGGTGTGGAGCCAATGTGGTCAGTGAGACAAATGCAGGCTTTGGAATCCAACAGAACCAGGCTCAGACCTCGGTGCTGCCACGATGGCCCCGTGCCGCCCACCCCCCACCCCCACCCCACCGCTCACTCCAGCCTTGGTATTCTTGCCTGCGATCGGGGCAGGTGATGACCACCCTGGCCTCTGGGCACTTGTTCCTGAACAGGTGCCCCATGAGTACCCACAGCATTCAAAGAGGAAGGTCCCCCTCACTTTCCCTGCTCAGCCCCTCTGTGACCCGTCTGCTGCCTCCTGCATGACCACAACCCACCTCTCAGACCAGAGAAGCCAAAGGCTGGATGGGCAACTGGTAGACGCGTGCCAGCACTGCGTGGGCTGTGCATCTTCTCAGAAATGTCAGCACCCTTCTCATCCCTGGCTGGCTTTTTGGTTTAAGTCCATGTCACGTTCTCCAGCACCTTTCTGTCTACCACATGCTTTTTTAATGACAGTTCTACCACTTTTCTCTCCCTGAGCCTTTGCTGAGACTGGAATTAAGTGCTCCCCTTTTGAGGTGATGACTCAGGCCTGGAGCTCAGATTCTGGAAGCTTCTCAGCCTCCCCCAAAGTATACCCTCATTGTCCACTTTTGGGGAAGCTGCGGCCCCAGCGATGCCCACGGATCCTGCCCGCCTTCTTCAGACATGTCAATCGTACAGGCCGGTGGCCTTTGACCCAGGTTTCCCGAGTACATGCTCTGTCGTGACTGTGCCATCGTCTGCCCTGACCCAACAACTCGTCTGTCATCAAGAAAAAATAAAACCATTTCTCTCCTGCCTGTCCTTTGTGATAGCCACACAGACGCCGAAACCAAGGCCGTTCCCTTTCTCTCTCCTCTGCCAGACCAACGCCAGCCTGGACCAGGAAAGACCACGTCCTCCTGCCCTGGCAGACTCCTCGGGGAAAGCCCGGAGACGCGCCCGCGGCCGCGCCCAGGCTGCTTCTGGGACTTGGACCTGGAAACTGCTTTTCTTTCTTTCTTTCTTCCTTCCTTCCTTCCTTCCTTCCTTCCTTCCTTCCTTCCTTCCTTTCTTTCTTCCTTCCTTCCTTCCTTCCCTCCTTCCTTCCTTCCTTCCTTCCTTCCTTCCTTCCTTCCTTCCTTCCTTCACTGAGCACAGTTTTTTTCTTTTTGCCAAAGTGCTGGGGCCAGGACCACCTAGGTTGTTCTGGCCTCAATGCCTGCCCTTCCCTAGGACACATGCGTGGGGGTCACAGAGCCAGCTAGCTTTGCCTGCTGGCCGCCTTGCTCCCTGCAGCTGCGGAACATGGCCTCGAGCATCTACTGCAAGTGGGGGCAAGCTCTGGCCCGTGGGTCACCTTCGGCGAGCAGCCTGGGAATATAGAACGAGTCTTACGTTTTTAAAGGGTTGTAAAATCAAAGATGGATATGCAACAGAGACTGCATGTGGCCTGCAAAGTCTAAAAATATTTACTACCTGACTCTTAACAATAAAAGTATAGCCCCCTGCTGATGTGAAAGGTCCCCTGGGCCATCTCCCTTGGAAGGCACCTCAGTCTGCCTTAGACTAGAGCGGGGACCATGGGGCTGGCAGCCGTGATCTGAGCTGGCTGAGGAGGGGCTCCCTGGGGAGAGAGAGGGCCAGAGCCAGATCAGGCTGACAGTCCAAGGGCAGCGGCCACTCCCCAGGCCCAGCTCAGGGGCAGACTTGGCCTGGCTCACAGACCTCAGCCCGCAACCTCAGAGGTCCCTCGGAGACTCTCTGTTCCATACTCACAGGGTACAGATAGGAAAACTTGTTCCAAGTCCAGGGCTCTCTTCCGCTTTTCCTGTCTGGTTTAGGATGTCCCCTGTGCCCCACTCAACCCAGCACTGCATACCGTTTGCTTTGCTTGTCCGTTTCATCACTGGGCATTCCCCAAGGGCCGAGCTCTCACGCACTAGCACTGGGTCCCGAGGGAGGGAGGCACCTCTGGGCACAGGGGTGAGTGGTCTGTGGTCCCAGGTGCTCTGGGGAGCCCCAACAGGACGGTGAGCTTTGGGGAGGGGCTGCGCCTCTAGCAGAGGGGCAGAGGTCACACACGGTCCCCGCTGTGCCGGTGAGGAGGCTGCTCGCTGAGAACCAGCTGTGGGCTTGGTTGGGAGGGGCTGGAAACAGGGTCACACTGGGGGCATGGGGCCCATCAGCAGACCACACTGACACAGGCCGTGTAAGCAGGGCAGTGGTCAGCTAGATTTGTGTTCTAGGAAGCCCCGTCCTGCTGTCGCCCGGAGGAGGCCAGGAAGAGGGCTGGAAGCGGACTTGTGTTCATGGAGGACCAGCTCCTCCTTTTATCAGAGAGGGCACTGGCTGCCCTCCCTTTGACAGAGGGTCTGGAAGTACCCGGCTCACCTGGCCACAGGACGACCTGTCTCCCCGAGGCCTCCCCTGCTCCCCCCAGTCCCCGGGCTCCCGAAGAGCTCCCTGGCGAATTTCGGGATGGAACCTCAGGAAAGAATGTCTCCCAGGGCCTTAAATCCATTGTGGATGGGCATTTCATGAACTGCTCATTTTCATTTCACTTTCTAAACTTGCATGATGAAGCGGCCTTTCTACTGGCTGTTAGGAGGGTTGGAACAAGATTCTTACCTGGCGCCATGGGAGGGAGCCGTGGATAGGGCTAAGGGGCCTATGAACTTGGACGGGCAGCTAAGTGCATCCGTACTCCTTCTAACTTGTCCCTGTTAGCAATTCCTTCAAAGACGCAGAAGACAAAACCAAGACAAGGCGCACTGTGGCATTATGAGTGCTTTGGCTGTGTCGCGTGAATTTTTGTGTGGCCCTGCAGCTGTATGTTTTCTGAAATGCCATTTATGCCCACCGCTATGTCAAAAAGAGTAGGCGCGTCGTTAGATCTTGTGATTTAATGTGTCGATAAAGAAGCGTGCGAATGGGGGTCTCCTGAATTCGATTTTCAGTATTTTGATAACTGTGTTTTCACATGATCAGTTTCCTCTGTCGCCCTGGGCATTTTATTCTCGGCATTTCAAGGCTTTGTTCTGAGGAGGCCTCAGAAAAAGTGAGGGGCCTCTCCTACTCCACTCAAAGCTGCCACCCGGCTGGTAACCCACCCCCCTGCAGCCCCCGCTCGTGTTCAGTGTGCAGTTGCTCTCTCGGGACCGTCGCGACACAGTGGTGGCACCCGTACTTGCTGCTGCGCTGTAGTGTCAGACCGAGCCAGGGAGCGTGCTCTGCATCCCCGCGTTTCGTTGAGTGGGAGGGAAATGGCTTGGCAGAACAGGACAAGAAACATGGTCTTTTGGACTCTGCCTGGGGCCTCACCAAGCCCACGGTTAGTTTGGTCTTTCAGCCAGGGCTGATCTGTGGGTCTGAGACCTACCTGAGCCCTCTGTACCTGCTGGATCTCTGTGTTCTGTTTCATGTACCTCAGGGTCCCCAAACCACCATGTCTGACAGGCCCTGGGCATTTCCAGCTGGGAGGGTTGTCCCAGCCCCTGCCACCTTTTGGTAATTAGAGCTTCCGCACTGTTGGGTCACACCTGAAACCCAGGAGCCTCATCCCGCCTCTCCCCCTTCTTGCTTTATAAAAACAAAAGCTGTGTTTTTGGAAGCCCATCAAGTCACACACTAGACAAGAGATTAAAGCCACAAGGAACCAATTTAAACGCCTGCACATTCTCATGCGCTTTTCAAACGAAGCATTCAAAGCCTGGGAGTGGCTGTGGGGAACATATTAAATTGTTAGGGAAAAAAAAATCGAAACAAGCTCTGAAAGGAAAACAACCCGCTAGGAGACTGAGCTCTGAAGGGCGGGTGGGCTCAGGCCGCAGGCGAAGGCCACTCTGAGTCACTTGCCCCCCCTCGCTGCGGGCATCTGTCCAGGCAGGTCCGAGGGCAGAGCCCGCCCGGGGCAGGACCTGGGGAGGGTGCCCAGGCTCCCACTCAACGCTTGTTGAACAACCAACTGGTGACTTAGAAGAAAGCGCCAACAAACAATTCAGCCAATGTTAAGAACTGTTTTGTTTGTTTTTTTTAAAAAGATGTGATTACCCTTTCTGGAAAATTCACCAAAGACCTAAGAGGAAAAATAAGGAAGCAGAAAAACTTCCAACTGTGGTTCCACCAACCACAGACAATTGTCCTGAACCAGGTGGCCTCCCAGGATACTGTGCCCGGGAAAGAGTGGCCTGAAGTCACGTGGCATGTGGCGTCTGCCATTCTGCCCCCACCCCCTCCCTCCAGTTCAGTCACATGCGCACTTTAATGGCAAGACCTCTCAACCTTTCCCTACAGGTATAGTTTTTTTTGTGGTGGTTGTTTTGGTTTACTCTTATTAGTTGTAGAGTCATGACTACTAAATATACAGTTTTGTCTCATTTTTTGGTATTATCATTATATTCTAAGAATTCTCCATCGCAAATTCATTTTAAGCATACTTTTGTTGTCTGCAAAATATTTTGAAGTGTAAACACTTTATTTACTTAAGTAACGCCCTATTATTTGGCATTTGGGTTGTTTCTAGTTTGTGGCCTGTTTTTGGTGCATTAAACTTTATACCAGTTCTAGGCTATTTCAACATTTGCAGAGAGCTTACTCTGTGCAAGGCATTATGGGAGATGGGAGGCCAAGCTAGACACAATCCTTCACGTAAGATGCAGTTATAAATAACTTTAATCCAAAGTAGCTTAGAGTTCCCATAAACAGACAACAAGGCCTGGCACACACAAGAGTTTTGCTTTGGTGTGACGGGATTTTGAGAGAGTGACATGAGAACATCGGAGACTTCGCCTGCACAGCTGGAAGGTGAGGGTGCGGGAGGAGTGGGCCGAGTGGCCGAGGGGCTGGTTGAGCCAGACCTACGCCACCAGGCAGGTCTCCCAAGGCAGGCGAAGCAAGTGGGTCTCATCTGAAGCGCTAATTCAGCTGACGGTCACCGGGTGCCAGGGGAAGGCGGTGTGTGGCCCCGTGGAAGTGATGTTTGCTTTGGAGCCCCCTTTGGGGGACAAGTAGCGAGAAGACACCTGGCTGACCTGCTGTTCTGCAGCCTGAGATATTAACATCAGGCCAGTTTCAGGGGCTGGTGTCAGTTTTGCTGATGCCAAAAATTGTGTTTCTTCGGTTGAGGCGTTTGATTCATTCCGATCAAGATGCATTATCTGTCACTGACATCGCAGGCCATGTGGTTTCAGGATCCTCTTGGGGAGGGGCTTCAACCCAAAGAGACAGGAAAGTGCCCCTGCATCTCAGGGAGGGGTGAGCGCGGAACAGGGAAGCAGAGAGGCCAAAGAGAATCTTGGCCCAGGGAAGCTCTCTGGGCCGGGTGTCGGGGCTCAGCCACAGGAGAGCCTGGACCTGGTTTCCTTTCCTGCCTGTTTCCAGTCCTCTGGTTCTCTGACCAACGCAGTCACCCTGGACTACATCGTCCCAGCCCGAGCTCCGGGGTTGGGGGTGAGTCTGTCCACTAGCGCCTGTCTCCTGCACCCTCGCGGACTGCCCCATCAGCCTGCCCTGGGCCCCCCTGCATTCTCGCCCATCCACCTGATCTCACATGGTCCTGCCTTCAGCTCCCGCAGGTGCCATGACTCAGCAGCCCCAGGAGGGCTTCGACAGGAGTGTGGAGGACGCCCGGAAGTGGATGAAGGCCGTGCAGGACCGGCTGCAGGTCAACGACAACACCCAGGGGCCCCGTGCCGCCCTGGAGGCCAGGCTGCAGGAGACCGAGGTATGCAGGGGCCGCGGCCCCGATGGTCTGTGGCCTTGGCTGGGTCCCTCCCTCTCAGGTCTCAGGTTTCCAGGCTGGATCAGTGTTGCTCGAACTCCGATGTGTTTGCATCTCCTGAGAATATTGGTTTAAGTGTAGATTCTGATCCCCGAGGGTCAGGGGGGCCCGAGATATGGCACTCCTGACATGCTCCAGGTGACCCGCTGCTTCTGGTCCTTGGACCACTCTTTCATGGTAAGGGTCTAGGGCCCTCCCTCTGGCCCCCCTGTCCTGGCAGGGGCACCGTGCAGCCAGGTGTGTCCCCAGCCCAGCTGGCCCAGGCCTGACTTCCTGCCCCCTTCCTGGCTTCCCTGTGACCAGGTCTGGGTTGGCCCGGGCTGGCCTTCAGGGCAATGAGGAGGGGGCTGTGCCCAGTGAGGAGTGATCCCTTTGGCTTCTCCAGGGCTGGGGCCCAGGTTTATCCCCCGCCTGGCACAAAGCAGGGCTCAATGCACGTGGAGCTACACTGACCGGAAGTGCAGGTGCCCAGCGCCTGGCCCGGCAACGTGGTGGGAAAGAGCACTGGCTTATGGAGAGCTGGGTCATAGGCTCCGTGCTGATGCCAGTGCTGTGTGACCTCGGCCAAGACCCTGTCTGTCTCTGGGCCTCAGTTTCCTATCTGTGAGCAAAGCCTTTGGCTTGCATGTCTCTGGGGTTACATCTATCGGGATATTCCATGATTATAATTTATCCCCTAACGACAGCTGCTTTTGAGGGGAAGCTTACCTTCTCCTGCACGAGCAGATCTCCTGACCAGGCTACGAGTGGTGCTGGCCACGCTCGGGTGGGGGTCTGTCCACAAACAATGCCTGGAGTGCTTGGTGTGCAGGCTAGAGCCCTGGCCAACTGACTGTCGTGGCAGAAAGAAGGGGGCGACCAGCCTTGAGTGACCCAGTCAGAGGTTTCCCAATTGGACGATGAAGTGAGCAAAGAATCCAGGACAGGCGGGGAGTCCGGAGGGGGTCGCGTCCCCTGGACTTTGTTGTAGAGGCTTAAATGGGGAGGAGTCAGATTGGGGGACACAGGGGTGAGGCTGGGGAGGGAGGATCCTGGTAGAGGAAACAGTGTAAGGAAGGTGTCTGGAGGTGGGAAGAGCTTGGGGCACATGCCAGGAGCCCTGCCAAGGCTAGTGTTACGGCAGCGCTGACTGTCAGGCAGAAGCAGGGGTCAGAGGGTGCCAGCCTGAAACACTGAGCCAAGGAGCTCGGACCCCTCTAATGTAATGGGGCAGTGGACTGGAAGTTTGCAAGGCCAGGGATTGAAGGGGCAGGGCAAGTCTGGAGGTAGAGAGGAGCTGGCAGCCCCAAGCCCCTTCCCTGGTCAGACTCGTCATTGTTATTGTCGTCAATAGGCATGTATCAAGCGATTATTCCACCCAGGGAGGGACAGGGGAGCTGGCACTCACTGAACACTGCTATTGTCTTTCATGTTTCATTTCACAAAAGCCCCGTGAGTGTGGTTTTATTGTCCCCACTTGTCAATAGTGAAACGGATTCCTAGACACAGTGACGGGCCAAAATTCAAGGAATTGATCTGGCAAAGACTTGGTCCCAGGGTGGACTTCAGAACGCCATCAGCCGTCCCCGTGTGGGAGTCTGGGCTGGAGGTGGCTGAGCCCTGCTCTTGGGTTCACAACCTAACGGGAGACAGGCGCGCACATAATCCAGGCGGCCACACAAGCACATATGAGAAACATCCGTAGGGTGGATCTCACGATGTCATTCTCCTCCTCTCACACCTCCCATGGCTCACCATTGCCCACCAAAGAAGCACCACACTGCAGCTGGCCTTGGAGGTCATTCGCTGTTGGCACAGCCCCATTCCCCACCCCTCATTCCCCACCCCTACCTCTAAAATTCCCACCTTCCAAGTTCATATGTCCTCCTACTTAGTGGCGGAAGAGCTCCTAGATTTTCAATCACTAAGCCTTTGTCTGTGCTGTCGCCTCTACTAGTAGTGCCCTTTTGTGTGGTTTCGGGTGTGCCTGTGAGATGAAACGCTCCCTTGTCTGTGAGTCTCTCCTGACCATCCCCCCACCCCCAGCCCCAGCTCCTGGCCATTCGCCGGCTGGAAAAGCCGCCATCATGCGTGTCTGTTTGCTGTCTTAGGGCAGGAGTCCCGTATGGAATGCACACCCTTTGCAGACTGGTCATTACCCCTGGTTGGTGCCTCTGGCTTAAGTGAAGGCTAGGATGGTCCTTAGGAAGAGCCATGGACATGGCCAGGGTGAGTGGGCTCTGGAAGCTGGAGGGAGCTCTTCTATCACGGGAGCCCCCTGGAACGTGACCTGGAGCCTCCAGGAGGGCGTCCTCAAGCCACTGTGCTCCCCTGTGGGGCTCAAGCATGTATATTTCGTACATGCTTTGACATTTCGAAACCAATCTGGCAATAAGGAAACATTGCACTCCTGTTGGCCGGTGCCTTCTTCACCTCCTCATTCCGGGGACCTCACGCTGGGGCCCGGGGTCTCCCTTGTGGTCCCTCCACCAGCTCAGTGATGCACATGCCGGTTGACCAGGATGGGAATTTCCATCCAGCACTGATGCTGTGTGGCCAGGAGCAAGTCCCATGCCCTCCCACCAGCTCATTTTCCATCGGTAAAATGGGGGGAGAACCCCCTTGCCCCTTGTCTGGCGAGGCTCCAGGACCCTCAGGAGGTAGGAGCCGTCTGTGAGGGGAGACCACACTCACAGAGGTTGAGAGCCCGGGTCTGGGGCCACAGGCCTGGGCTCGAACCCCCGCTGTGGCCACGGCACCTTGGTGGAGTCTTCCGAACTCCGTAGCCTCAGCTTGCTCCGTCCGAGGGAACGTGAGAGTCGCCACCTTGCAGGAGGGAGGGAGGATCGAGGAGAGGAATTTACAGGTGAGCTTGGCACCGTGCAGGGCACGCTGGCAGAGCCGGCCCAATGGAGGGGGTGGTTTCTGGTGGCCCTGATGCAGGATACAGGCACGCTGACTGTCCCTGCCCGCACGCCAGGACTCAGAAGCTGCTCTCCTGAGTCCCAGGGCCCCGGCTCTTCGTCCCCTGATTCTCAGCCTCTTTAGCCCCATACTTGGGGCCTGGCCGCCGCTAGGCTGCCTCCTACCTGGCATCTGGTCCTCTCTGTGTCCAGGGGCATGCTGGCATTTCCCAGGGCCTGGCTTCCAGAAGCTGGACGCCCTGTCCCTAAACCTGCTGTACCTCCCCCTTGCTCAGCCCCCATCTCAAATGCCTGCATTTCACTCGGCCCGGCGCCAGTGCCGCCTACTCAGGAAGCCTTCTGGAATTTCTCCACCACCCCTCCTGGAGCCCCGGTAAAACTCTGTGGCCTCATGGCTCCTCCACATTCACCTGCGCTCTCGTCTGCAGACCCCGCCACAGCCTGCAAGCACCTGGCCATGTTTGCTCACCCTGGGGTCCAATGCCCAGAACAGTACCCAGCACCATGCCCACCTGGTCTTCGCTACCTTGAGGGAAGTCCTGACTAACCCCGCTCCCCCAGCTTCTCCACCGAGAGGCTCTTCCTCCATCCGCTCCCCACCGTGACTGTTACCTTCACCGGCCCCTTCATAGGAGGAACTGTGTTATGGCGGCTGCTCAGATACCTTCCCAGCCGCCTGGCGTCCCTTGCCACGCAGCCCTGGATGGTGTCCCTGCCTGTCATGGGCTACAAAGTAGCCTCACACCAGCCAGTCCCCATGGTGGTGAGGAAGGGTCGGGTCCGCTTCTCAGCAGGTGGCCCTGCCCGCCCAGCCGCAGCCTCTTGCTCGGCACTTCGGGGAAGGTGTGCTGCCTGCCTTTGGGACTGGCCAGCCCTTCCCTCTTTGGCCGGAAAGCAGCACTCAGCCTCCTGCCGAAGGGCAGTGGGTGGGGGTCTCCTGGGCCCCTCAGTCCAGGCGGCGCCTCGCTGACCTGCAATCGGGGACAAAGTCCAGAAGCCGGGAGGAGGTCACGTAGCTGGGACACCGGGCCTTGGGGGAGAGCCATAGCCCTCACGGGGACTTTCCAGGCTTGGCTGGCTCCTTCTGGGTGCGGCAGAGAGAGATCGAACTTTCCGGAAACTGTCGGTTTATGGAGCTGGGTTCTGCCCAAGATTACACTGGGCCGCTCGTGGGAAGGAGGCTCTCTGGCTGCTGCTGAGGGTTGTTCTGCAAAGCTCAGGGTTTCCGTGGGCCCCCGGCACCCTCGCTTGTAAAACCGGACTGACCACGGTGCCCGTCCGGCCCGCTCGGGCAGTGGGCATGCAGCGTGCCCCCATCGCGGTGTCAGCAGCATCAGGCCCTTATTTGTCACAATTTCAAGTCCAATTAAATCTCACTGTAGGGCAAGAAATACATCCTTAGCCACGTGGGGGGACCCCTGCTCCTAAGTGGTGTGAAATGTTCTGGGCAGGGGGCGGGTAATAGTTCTCAGTCTAGAACATTCCGTGGTGACCCTTGGCCCAACCTTTAGTCCACACTAGTCTATGGTGCCTTTGTCATTCACATTGCCACTGGCTGCTGAGCGGGACTTGGGTGCTCTGCTGGGTGCCTGCAGGGACCCCTGGGGACCCCGCCTCATCCTGCTGCCTAGCCCACCCCGAAACCCAAACAAAGCCTCCTCCCCTGTCTTGGGGGATCTCCCCGATCTTCACCCCGCGCATTCTGGCTCCCCCACCCACTCGCAGCTCAGAGGCAGCCTGGAGGGGAGCTCGTCCAGCCTCACGGTTTGTAAGGCACGCAGTACGGGAGGTCCGCTGGCCCCGCCTGTCGCTGTCATCATCGTCATCATCACCGTTAGCCTTTCTCATGTGAAGTAACAAAAGGGGTTTGGGGGCCACTGCCCATTTGCCCATATCGGGGGAGAGTCTACGTAATTGTTCGTTTATAAGCCACATTAACTTTCATCAATGTTTTAATTAATAGTATTTATAAAAATTAATACAATACCCCTATGAGGCAGACAAAGCACGGGTTGTTATCATGAACTCAGGGTGAGAAAGGGAGGCCTGGAGCGGTCAAGCGACCTGCCTGGGGCCATGCAGCCACCTGTGGGGGGCATTTGACATGGCAGCGACCCCTCCCCCACCCCACCCACAAAGAACAGTCAGAGACAGCTAGCCCACTGGAGACGCCCGTCTGTGAAGGTGACTGCCAGCCCTCCTTTACACGCACAGGTGAGGGAGGGAGTTTGAGCAGATGGCTCTCCCTGGTTCCCCCGGCACCCTTGGGGCATAACCGTTATACCCCGGGTTCAAAGGCCTGGAGTATTTGAATACTATGGCGGCATGTATGGCCCTGGAATTGGAATCCAGTCACATTTTTACTACAGAGACCAAGCTTTTGTTGCCAAAGAGCTGGACCAATCCCAGTCAACGATGACAATAGCGAACACATTGTGTGTTAGAATTGGTCCTCCAAGAATCCAAAGCCAGGGTGAGGTTAGCTATGCAAGATGTTTGTCAGAGAAATGCCCATGAGAGAAAATGGGGTCACAGCCCAGAGAGGCTGGGGAGGAGGAAGTCCGTCCAGCGCAGACCTGACTCCGAGGCCCGGGGAGCAGGCGGTGGATCAGGCTGCCTTACCGTTCGGGGGGCAGGGCGTGGTTTGGTCAGGCCGCAGGTTATCCCGGACCAGTCACCCTTCACTGGAACCTGATGTGCCCCAGGAACAGGCCCGCCTTAGAGCTCATGCCTGGTCACTGGTGGGAACAGCCGAGGAGGCCAGGCCTTGGTGCAAGGCCGTAGGTCAGTCCCGCTGCCTGCATAGGCCTGAGAGGCAGACTCGCACTGCCCCACACCGTGGTGCACGCTGCGTGTGCATTTTCTCATTGAACTCTGAAAGAAGAATTTGAGAGCTAAGCACTCTTAACATCCCCATTTTGCAGGTGATAAAACCAAGTCCAGGCAGATGATGAAACTTGTCTGAGTTCACCCAGCTAGTAACGGGCCACGTGGGGAAGGGAGGGAACTCAAGTAATCAGACGGCTTTGGTCCTTCTGCGCTTATCCGGCTTTCCTCGCTCCCACCCTCAGGACCATTAGCAGGATGTCACAGTCACAGGAAAAAGGCTCAGGGGCCACTGTTCAAACCCTAGTGCCTCAAAGTCCTGACCCTTCCCATCATGCACTCCCTGTTGCTCGGCCCATTCGTGCTTTGTCTGATCCCTGGAAACTGGCTTTTGTGCCCACAACAGAAAATATGCCAACTAGAGCCAGAGGGGCGCCTGAAGGTGGACCTGGTGTTGCAGGCGGCCGAAGCATTGCTGGCATGCTGCCACGAGGACCGGAAGCCCGAGATCCTGGCCCGGCTAAGGGACATCAAGGCCCAATGGGAGGAGACAGTCACCTACATGACCCACTGTCACAGGTAGGGCTGCTGGGGACCCTGCCAGGGCTTTGTGTAGAGTCGCCCCTGCCCCTGCTTGCCCACTGCCACACTGGCCTGGCGCCTTCGCCCAGCGGATGCCTCTCCAGTGCTGGGAATTCGGGGAGCGGGCTGTTCTCTTGGGATTTCCGCCAGCTTGGCCTGCCTCTTTCTAATTATAATCAAGCCTAATGATGGTGATAGACAGTGGGAGCCCCTCTTGTTTTGCCAGCAAGTAATGCTTGGTAGACTTGCCATGTGCGCGTCCGCCAGCGGGATGGGAGAATGGCCCTGCAGGAAGGAGGCCTGTTTCTTGCTAGCACTTCAGCCCAGATTCTCTCCCTGTATCGGGGAGCCAGGCGGGGCTGGAGCGGGGTTAGGGAGAGGGGGCCCCTTGCTAAGACGGCTACTTGCTGTATGGCCATGGGAAAGTTACTTGGCCTCCCTGAGCCTCAGGCATCTCATCTAGACAGTGGGTATAATCAAATGTTCCACGAAGGCTGTTGGGAGGGTGGAAGGGGGAGACAGCCAATGTCAAGAACGAGGCGCACTGCAGGCCCCCAGTAGACAGGAGCAGCCCGCCTCGTGTCCAGAGCGGTGAGTGGGCTGGGGGTGCTCTGCACAGCGCCGTGCTTTCCAAGCCTTTTCACTTGCAATTCCAAAGTGGCTTGGTGTGGCTGGACAGATTGGGTCATGTCCATGTTACAGACGGGGAAACTGAGGCAAGTGAGGAGGCAGGGTCATGCAGTGAGTTCACGGCACCCCTCGAATCCACACACAGGCCCTTAGCCTTCCGTCCCCATGGTGTGGCGACAAGCCCACAGACACTAGTGTCCTCTCCAAATTATCACACACTCCCGGCAGCATTTTCGGTGTCTGTTAGTGGACGTGGTAAGAGTGTGGATGACTGTGTCCAGTCCTGCCACTGGGGAGAAATGACCAGGGGCCCCTGCACACTGACAATAGGCATTTAGGGTGAGAATTTGGGGTGCTGGTAGCTAAGGCTCCATACACTACATCCATAAGGCTGGTGGTTCTAGAAGCAGATCTGGAATCTGAACCACCTGACCCTTAGCCCCACCTACAGAGCTTATATCCCAGACACAGGGTCTTGTCCAGCAGGACTGAGGTGGTGCCCAGAATCTAGTGTCAGCAAGCTGCCCGGGTGACTCTGAGGCCCCGAGAGAGCGTCATCGTGTCCCCCCCCACAGCCCCCTAGTGCCAGGAGCCAGGTGGGCGGCTCCTTCAGGGCCGCTGACCTCAGAGCCCCGTGGTCTCTGTGCCCGCAGCCGCATCGAGTGGGTGTGGCTGCACTGGAGCGAGTACCTTCTGGCCCGAGATGAGTTCTACCGCTGGTTCCAGAAGATGACGGTGGTGCTGGAGCCCCCCGTGGAGCTGCAGCTGGGTCTGAAGGAGAAGCAGTGGCAGCTGAGCCACGCCCAGGTGCTGCTGCAGAACGTGGGCTGCCAGGCCGTGCTCCTGGACCGGCTGCTGGAGGAGGCGGCCTCCCTGTTCCACCGGATCGGGGACCCCAGCGTGGATGAGCATGCGCAGAAGAGGATGAAGGCTGAGTACGATGCTGTGAAGGCCAAAGCCCAGGTGGGCGAGGGCGGTGGGCTTTTCACCCAAACAGCCATTTCCCACCTCGTCGACCCGTCCAGCCACCCATTTGCTAAGTAACCGTCTATCCATCCACCTAGTCACCATCTATTATGCGCCCACCCAGCACCCACCTACCAACATTCACCCATCTATCCACCCTCCCAGCCACTCCCCCCCGAGGTCCCCACTGAACTCCTGTTCGCCATCCACTCACTTCCCACCCCACCTACTTACCTACCCAGCCATCTCTCCAGCTGCCCACCCTCCTACACATCTATTGACTCCCCACTCACCCATCGACCTCCCCACCTACTGAATTACTTTCCTATTTATCTAGACAAACACTTAATTGCCCACTGAGTTGCCTAGCCACTCATTCACCTACTCATCAACTTGCCCATCTCTTCACCCACCCACTCCCTCATCCGTCTCTCCCCCATCAGCCACCACTGTTTGCCCCTGCACCCACCTACCCACTCGCTCACTATCTACCTATCACCCCTCTGTTCATCTACCCACTCACTGCCTAACTACCCACTCATCAATTGTCCATCTACCCATCCACCCACCCCTTCACCACCCACCCACTCACCCATCAGCCCATATCTACCATTTATACACCCGGTGTCTCCCAGTGATTCACACACACGTGGGTGCCTAATTACTGACGGACTAAGGCTTCCTTTCAGCTCGCTCTCCTCCCTCCTCCCCTCCCTTTTGCCCCCCACCCCGGCCCTTCAGCCACTCCTCTTCTGCCCTCTCTTGCCCGCCTCTCAACCCCTGTGCCCATCCTTTGTCCCTGTTCCCTCACCTCATCCTTGCCTTGGTTTTTAAACAGCCCATGGAGTTATTCAGTTCAATTATTATTACTATTATTTAAGAAACCCTCTTTGGTTCTTTCGTACGCCCACCATTCTCTGGATTGGGTCTCATTTCCCTTTCACCGTGTTCCCCCGTTAGATATGGGTTGTATCTGAAACCATTCTGTGATATGTGTTTTACAGTCTTCACCAGAGGTGGCAGGTGGGCAGGGACCACGGGCCTTCTGACGTTAAATTCAAACTGTCCCGTGGGAATGGACATTTCTCTCTGAGGCTCCAGAGGGTGCTGCGACCCTCAGAAGACTGAGAAACCGCTGAGAGGGGCAAACATTTTTACTGCCCTTGGCAAGAGAGTTGGCTCCCAGCCGCCAACTCAGTAAAATGAGTTTTCCTCATCAGTAAAACGGGATCGACCTCCTGGGCACGCCCAGCCTCCCTGCCTCTGCCCTGGGCAGGAAGAAAACGATCTGGCCCCACCCTAAGCAGGTGGTTCACCCTCTCTCCAGTAGTCCCTGAAGCTTGTTGGAGGCCCAGGTGCCTTCTGGTCCCCTGCTCTGAACATGTGATAAAGGGGTCACCTGGCATAAAAGGCTTTCTCAAGGCAGGTAAGAAAGCCACCCCCAGGCAGGTAGCTGAAATCCACCCCGCCGCAGCGACAGGACTGGGGCCATGTAAGGGTCCCTAGAGGCTCCAGCCTGTTCTCAGAGTGGGGAGGGTCCCTGGGATGTTGTCTTAGTCTGCTTCGGCCTCTGTAACGGAAATCACCCATCGGTGGCTTTAACGACAGGAATTTCTCACAGTCTGGAGGCTGGAAGTCTGACGTCAGGGTGCCAGCACCTTCGGTTTCTGGTTGGGGGCCTCTTCCTGGCTTGCAGACGGCTGCTTTCTCATTGTGTCCTCCCATGGCGGAGAGTGCAAGGGACGGCAAGCTCTCTGGCGTCCCCTCTTATAAGGCCACTGATCCTATCACGAGGACTCCACCCTCAGGGCCTCATTTCAACCCTATCGACCCTAAAGGCCCCATCTCCAAACACCATCACATCAGCGGTTACGGCTTCAGCATAGGAATTCGGCAGGGGGACCCCGTTCAGTTTGTAGCAAGCGCTGTGTGTGTTAACGCTGGTCTTTTGCCAGGAAGAGCCCATTTCAGCTCCCACTAGTGAACAGGCCACTAATCTCATCTCTGAAAATCCGTTTTTGACTTCCAGTATGTTCATTAGCAAAGTCGCTGGTGTCAGTGGGGCCAGGACCCACAGAAGCACTGTGGGGGCCTCCTTGGGGCTGGTGGCCTCAGTGACCACCCCCTGGAGGGGGATTCCAGATAGGACGCCTGGCCCAGCCAAGGGGTGAGCACACTGTCAACTCAACACACTTGAAAGTCAGAAGAAACAGAGCAGGCTGGTACCAGAAAGGTCTTGCTTGTTTATTTTGTTCGAGTGTTTTTAACCCAGCAACTCCATTTTCTGAAGGGCCAGGGGCATAGTAGCGTCCTCTGTCCCCGTGCTTCCTGCCGTCAGAGGGGGCGTGTGCGTCCAGCATCTGGCCATGAATCAGTCGCCCGCGCAGCCCGTGCAGAGAGCATAGATCCACGCCGCCCTTGTTAGTGGGTTGGGTTTTGACATTCCTGACAGCTCTTCTGGCCACAGATGGTTTAATTGTTTGGTCTAACGAGAGAAGGTTGAGCACTCTCCCATTTGTCAGCCCTGTCATCCGCCGCCGTGGCCAAGGCGGCGGCTGAACTGTGCTCTATGATCGTTCTGCCTGGCGCGGAGCTCGCCTGGACGGCTGCCCCACTCGGCCGCAGTCCTGTTGGGGCCTGCTCCCGCTCACCGAGGCCTTTATTTACTCCGCGTTGGCCCGGGCTGCCAGCACCTCATCGCTCACATGCTCATGCAGCTGCCGGCCAGCACACTCAGCGTGGAGGCTGCCTCACTGCAACGTTTATAGCCATCAGTCAGCCGGGGCCTGAGTTTATTCTCTGCTCATTATTCCTGGGCCTCTTGGTTTCATTAATGAGCCTTGCCCGTGGGTGGAGACGCTCTGGGTGGATGCAGGCCACCCCGTAGGAAGGGGCAGCCCACAAGGGCAACGTGAAGAAGCCGGTCACCATCCCTTGGTCCACCTTCGGAATGGAAACCGCAGTGTTTCCATCTGCCGTGGGCTGCTGCGGGAGCTCTGGGCCTCACACCCCTTAGTGGGAGGCTTCTCAACTCTTCACGAAAGGGCTTGGCCGTGTGCCTTGCTTTTCCTGTCTCTAAAGTGGGGTTATTTCCCCCTATTTGCCAGGGTTGTTAATGAAGGTTTAAATGAGTTCATTAGTCTTTCTAGATTTGGCAAGGAGCTTCTCAAAGGGAGGGGCAGGCATATACGAAGAGCAGGAAAGTGTTGGAATCTGTGTGCATCCGCACTTCCCAGCTGAGGGCTCCTGACTTTGTTTCGGGCACACTCAGAGCCCTCTTGGCTCCGTGGCTGAGAGCCGAGGCCCACAGCCTGCAGCCCACCGACCGAAGCCAGCCCACTTCTTGGTTTTGCACGGCCTGTGAGCTAAAAACGGCCTCTGTGGTTCTGAGCGATTGCGGGAAAATAGAAATCAGAATACCCCGTGACATGTGAAGATGTGGAATTCAAGCTTGAGTGTGCCCACTTCGGCTGTAGCAGAACACGCCCAGCCCTGGGGCGTTTGCCTGTGGCTACCTGTCTGCGTGTCTCGGCGGCGGCAGGAGCGGCGTGCAGGAGGCGGGGCAGCTGCAGCAGAAACCACGGGACGGGGGCAGCCCAACCGGCTGCAGGTGGCCAGCCCCTGGTCTAGAGCCCTGACTTGCAGTCCGACACGTGCTCTTTAAATCCTCTGTCTAAGGCCCTGCGAGTTATGTGACCTCCCAGCATCGATTTGGACATTTACGTAATGGGAGGGTTTTGTGCTTGTGGTGAAGGCCGAATAAGATCATGCTTGTCAAGTTCCAGGCCCATAGCCAGTGCTTGTTAAATGGAAATCCCCTTTCCCTTTCCTGGATTCTCCTTAAAACATCCCCCCGCCCCCGCCCCCGCCCCCGCCCCCGCCCCCGCGCCCCGTGGCAGCCGCTCAGCGTGTATTCTTCCTGCCCTTCAGGAAGCTTTCGCAGAGTCTGCCCGAGTGAACTCGGGAGACAAACCCACAAGGCGCAGCCTGTCTCTAGGGAGCTCTTGGTTCCCCCAGCTGGAGCCGCCACAGAGGGAAGGCCCTTTATTCAGCTCAGGGCAGCGGGCACATCTTCAGAAAAGGAGGATGCTGAAGAGTAGTCCTGCCAGAGCACAGAGGACGTCAGGTGACAAGAAACAATGGCGCAGCGTTACTTAGCACTCACCAGGCCGCCTGGTTCCGTTCTTGGGTTATGTGGGCTCTGACCCATTTAGTCTCAGTGCAGCCCAGTGAGGCACTGTCGTTAATGGCTCCTTACAGATGGAGAGGCTCGGGCACGGAGGGGCAGATGACACGCCCGAGGCAGGCCACGGTTCACGCCACAGGCAGTGGGCCCCCAAGCCCAGGCTCTGGCCTACTGGGCCCCTGTGCCCGGTCATAACTTCTGCCCTCGATGTCCAGGCTGTGGCCCTCGGACCTGAGCCTGGGGGCATCGAGATGCCATGGAAGGGTTTAAAGAGACGGTGCTGAGATCAGCAGTGTGTTTTGAAAAATGGAGACCCTAGGACCCAGTCAGTCCTGTATCAGGACCACTTATTTTCCCAAAGCCAGTCACCCTCAGACTCCTATCTCGTCCCTATGTGGTTAGAACTTCAGTGGTGTTGTCTGAAAATAGAGATGACACCAACTCACGTGGGTGACTCGGCCTCCCTCATGGGGAAATGGGGCACCTTGCCATTTATTTGCATGCCCCGCAGAGCCCGTTGTCTAGGGCAGACACCCTGCCACCCAGCCTTGCCTCCTGGGTTTGGGTCCTGGCGCTCTCCCAGGCAGCTGACGGCCTCAGACAAGTCATTTCACCCCTGGGCCTCAGTGTTCCTGTCTGTTAATCTGGGTTAATAGCATTACCTGTGAGCGGGTGGCTGGGAGAGTTCAATGAGATGACCACGCCCGTAAAGTTCCAGGAGCAGCTCTGACCCCTTGGTGGGTACTCAGATGACACTGTTAGGTAGCAGTAGCTGTGGTGACCAGGCACCTGCCTTGAGTGTCATTTTCAGGACATGGCAGGAAAGAAAGCCAGCTGTATAGGTGACAGGCCCAGGACTGACATGCTTTGGTCTCCAGAGGTAAGAGCCTCTTGGCTTATTGCTAATGAACTAGAGAAGAGTGTCTGGGATTTCTTTATTTCCAGCAAAAGGACCGAGGGTTGGTTGCGCCCCAACTACCTGCGCGCGCACGCGCGCGCACACACACACACACACACGTGTGCAGGCCTCGAAGGCCAGGGCAGCCAGGCTGGAGACCCCCGTGGCCGCTGACTCTCCTCCCTCCCACAGGACAGAGTGGGCCTGCTGGAGCAGGTGACCCGGGCGCACGAGCTTTACCAGGCAAACGTGGACGAGTTCCAGCTGTGGTTGCAGGCGCTGGTGGAGAAGGTGCACAGCAGCGTGGGGCGGAACTGCAAGCTGACGGACAAGCACCGTCTCTCTGAGCTGCAGGTAACCCGGCAGTGTCTCGCCCGGGGGCCGCCAAGGGAGCCGTGCATGGGGCGAGTTCTATGTTAGAGCTTATTTAATAGGGGGTGCTGGGCGCCAAAGGAGACACAAGTACCCGTGGACCATAGATCCCACGGGAGGAAGAGTGTGGGATCTAGCAAAACATGTCTGGGGCCTCGGCTGCCTTACAGAAACCTCCGAGCCAGCAGGGCATTGGGAAACCCAAGGCCATGGCAGCATGGCCTAGACTGGTGGGTTGCAAACAGGGGACGTTTGGCAATGTCTGGAGACATTTTTGGTGGTTGCAGTTGGGGGCGGGGGAGCTACTGGCACCTAGTGGGCAGGGACCAGAGATGCCGCTAAGCAGCCTACAGTGCACATCATGGCTCTCACGACAGAGAACTCTCCAGCCTCAAATGTCAACAGGGCTGAGGGTAAGACAGCCTGGGAGAGGCGGCAGGCCTCCCGTGGGGTGGTGCTGGGCCCTCTCTCGCCTTCCTGACGCGCCACGGCCTTGAATCGACTTCTCCCTCCCTCTGTAAAGGAAGTGGGTAGATTACCTTCAATAATTCAAGAAGCACTCTATAATTTTTGCTACAGTTATACAGCACCTGTATCATTTATTTAACATTTGTATGTAAATGGACTCACTTAAAAAAAAAGACAACAAACAATGATTTATATAAGAATGTTCACAGCGACCTTGTTCTTAATGGCCCCAAACTAAAAACAACTCAGATTTTTATCAGCAGAGTGTTGGGTAAACAACCCAATAGAATGTTATCTATCGGACAAAGGTAATATTATGTATATACGAAGGAATGGAACTCACGATAAAAAGGAGTGAAATTCTGATATACACGACAGCATGGAAGAATCTAAAAAAATATTATGATGAGTGAAAGAAGCCAGTTTCAAAAGGTAACATATTCTATGATTTCAAATAAGTTCTAGAACCTTCCAGAGTGTTAGAAATGCTGTCTGTTTTAATAAGTGTGGACTGCATGTGTATGCATATTTCTCAAAACCCTTTGACCAATAACATGTAAGGTCTGTATACTTTACTGCATGTAAAATACACTTCAATAAAAAAGTTAAAAAATATTTTAAGGCATTTTCAAATAAAATAGATGTAAAGGTGTTTATATAACAGTTTTTTTAAAATCAAAAGCTGATGACCATTTATTTAAAAGGGAAACCTGATAGCATTGTCATAAATGGATAATCAGTGCTCATTCAGAATTAGCAGGCAACTGTACAAATTAATATCATGAAACCAAATGGGATCATTAGGTTATATTTGGCTCCATACTGTTGCAGCTGAGGACTCCATGCGGAGGTGCCTCTGTCTTTGTTAAAAAGGCAGATTAACAAATGTCAGAGAATGCTCACGACATTTAGAGAAGCGCCCAACAGAGACTTTCTCCTTGACGTAATGCGATGACTGGTCAAAGCCGTGGGCAGGGAAGTACGCCCTCATGGGTGACTCAGGGCTTCTAGGGCAGACAGTCCACCCCTTGGAAAGGGACCTCTGGCTCCGAGCCAGGAATCGAGGAATCGCCATTCAGTCTGACGTTCCCCTCCTGTTTTTTCCCATCTACTCTCCCCTTCAGGGCATCACCAAAGATTTTCCCAGGGGTGAGGAGTCTTTGAAGAGGCTGGAGGAGCAGGCTGTGGGGGTCATCCAAAATACCTCTCCTTTGGGGGCCGAGAAGATCACCAAAGAACTGGAGAAGATGCGGGAAGTTCTGGAGAAGCTCCGAACCCTCCGGGAGGAGGAGGAGGAGCACCTGCGGGGCCTGCTCAAGTCCAAGGGAGCCTTTGAGCAGCACAGGAAGCAGCTGGAGGCCGAGCTGGAAGAGTTCAGGAAGGGTCTTCAGAGGCTGGCTGAGGAGGGCCTGGAGCCTGCAGCTAAGGCGGGGACGGAAGAGGAGCTGGTGGCCCGCTGGAGACGCTACTCGGTAAGCGACCTTGGGCCACGCCACAGCACTGCAGGAGGTGCGTGTGCCTTGGGCTGTCTCCCCTGGGAGCTTCTGCGTGGTGGGAGAATCGCAGGAAGCCTTACCCGCTCTCTAGTTTACCCAGTGTTGGGTGTTTGCACCCATTTTCCAGATGAGGAAACGGAGGCCTGGAAAGATTTTTTTTTTCCCCCCCAGTATCCCTAGGGTCACAGGATGAATCCGTGGGTAAATAAGACCAGAGGTGGATCGTCTCCACATTTGCCACTTCCTTGCCTGGTGGTGGGGTGGGGTGGACCCACTGAGCACAGAGCAGAGGGTGCTCGGGCCAAGGGAAAGCCCTTAGTGTAGAGATGACGACCGACAAACACAGTGGGGGGCCTGGGGAGGCCTTGCAGACATGTCCATTCTGGGGAGGGTGGCGTGGGTTCCAATGAGACGTGATGTCTGATCAGAGCACCCGCCCCCTCCCACATCCCATGTGCACCCTCACAGGAGGTTTGACTTGTAGACGGAGACTTAAAAAATAAACACCCTCCCCATGCCTGTCACTGTTTATTAACTCGATGAGTCCACGCAGTGTCAGCTCCATTAGGGAAGACTACGGGAAAGGAAACCCACCCAGACCCACTTCCACTCTGCCGGACGGTTCTGTGTTTTCCTCTTCTTCTCATGTTCGCCCACACGCAGAACTATTTCTGTGTTGGTAGGAGCGGGGCACACGTTCTCCCTGGGGCCCGCTCGGGCCCGTCCTGTGGGCCAGATTCCACTGTGATAGCTTCGTACACAGGGACTCGTCTCCCCTTTAGCTCTGTCAGCCTCGGCGCGAGGTGGAGGCGTGGGGCAGTGGTTAAGGGCGGGGACTTTGGGATCCGACGGCTGAGCTGAAGTCCTGGGCCCTCACTTTGCCAATGGGATCGCTTCGGGAGAATTACTCTTACCTCAATTAAATGTCAGGTGGGGATGTTAACAATAGGACCCTCCCCCCGCCCCCCCTACCCAATTCTTTACGAACATGTGAAAACAAAAAGTGCTTAGGATAGCACCTGCCAAAAAGTCAGCACTCAAAATACTGCTTTTACTGTGAGTTCCAAAGAGGGGAGGTCAAAGGGTACAAGCTTGGTGGGGGCGGTGCCTCGATGCCTTGCCACTACCCTCTGTCACCGCAGCCCCATGCGGGCAGTTCCAGGGAGAGTTTGCTGAAGCGGGAGCCCGACCACGTCCCTCCAGAGGCTCCGTGCCACACCTGATTCTGGTGTCGCCTCAATTCTGATCAAGTCCTGACTCACCGGAAATCAGTAAAAGGGGATTTCAGAATTTATTGCCAGAGACTTTTGTTCTTAAACAGCACTCGCATCATTACTGTTTGCACTTCCTGTGACGTGTTCTATAGCCAGGAACGGCCACACCTGGCCTGCTTAGCCCAGCCACCTGAGTGCCCGGGGACCAGGCCGGGTATGTGGCTGCACAGGCAGCACGACCTGCGTGCAGTGAGCTGGGACTGCCGGGCCCAGTGGGGCAGGGACGGCCGAGGGCACTGACCCCAGCTGGCACCGAGGAGGAAGGGCTCACTGCTTGCTCTCTTTTGAGAAACTTGAGGGAAGCAGATGTGTCGGGGCCTTGCTTGAAAGAGAAGGCATCTGTGAGGGACAGGTTCATCCTCAGAACGACACAGTGAGGTCATTGCTTCCCCAGCACCTGCAGCCCTGGGTGCTGCCTGACCCTGTGTGGGGTCACGGCCACGACCCCCCTTTTACAGACAGGGAGATGAGCCGCTGAGAGTTCCACTTGGCCACTACGGGAGGGGCCGACTGCAGCTCCAGGGCACAGTTTGGCGGTGCTCCATGGAATGGTCCTTGCGACCTGCCAGTAACCCCCTCAGACCGTTGTACCCGTTGGTGCTGGAGAGGCAGCGAAAGAGCCAGGGGGCCCGGCTCCAATGTCACGTCCGCCATTTACCAGCCCTGCAATATCAGAAAACACTTAGACGACATTTCCGTGCATTTGAAATGGGGATACGCACCCTTGCCTTTTAGAATCCTTGAGAGGCTTACATGAATAAGGCGCCCACTGTGCTCAGCACAGTTTGTGATCCTAGACATGGGCTGTTTGTATTATTAGGGTCTAGTATTCGTGACAACACTGGGAGGCAGGTCACATCGAGGGCCAAAAACAGCTTGGCGAGAGTCACGGATCGGGAGGTCGGGGGGCAGGGGCTCAGCCCCTGCCCCTGGTGGCAGTTTTCTCCCTGGCTGGCCCACCCCCACCATGCTCATCCCCCAAACACACGCCCTGTCCTGTGCCGAGAACTCACCGTGGGGCTCGTTTGTGCTGCAGGCGACACGGGCAGCACTGGCCGCAGAGGAGCCCCGGGTGGACCGGCTGCAGGCCCAGCTGAAGGAGCTCGTGGTTTCCCCCCACGACCTGCAGTCGCTCCCTGACAGTGTCATCGCTGCCATCCAGGAGTTCCAGAGGTATGGCGTAGGCGCTGGGGGGCGGGACTCGGGGCCTCCTTTCCCCGCCTGGCGCCGCCTCAGGCAGTGGGCTTGCTTTCTTTTGTGACGTAGTAGCTTCAGTAATTCTTGCACCTCTCAATGGCTGGCTGTCTCAGGGTCCTACCCGGTTCAGTCACTGTCCCTTTGGACAGTATTTTATGATCTGCTCCCCAAAAGAGGCCCGAGTTTGTTCTTTTCCGTGCCAAGTGGCTCATTCACCCATTCCCACCGAGTCTCTTCACTCGACTCAGCACTGGGGCTGCGTGCACCACCTGATGGCCCGAGGGGAGGACGTTTCCATAGACAGACATCACGCCCAAGCCACTGGACCCATCTCCATGCCAGCCTCTGCCACCCCCTTGACCTGTGGGCTCAGGAACAGCGGGTCGCCACCTTCCGAGCTCAGCACAGACCAGCAGACCAAACAGCCACCCTCAGGGCAACACAACCCAGGGTTGATTTGGAATGTGTAGCTGTTTTCGGTACAGGAGCCTCAGAGTTACTGAGAACACAGTGGAGACATCCCTGCACCCATAGGACCTCTTGTTCCTCCACCTGATCCCAGGCTTCCTCCAGAATGACCTCGGGGAGTTCTCCCCTCGCTGTGTGTCTCTGACCCCACAGTCAGAACACAGTGTGTTCAGACCCCACCTCTGGACGTTCAGAGCAGCGGCCCGGACCTGCCGGGGGATGCCGGCATCGGGTGGGAGGTGTGCTTGCATCCCCTGTGCACCCAGTAGGCCGAGGGGCAGGCCGGCCCTCCTCTTGCTCTCGTTGACGTGTCAGGTGCTGGTTATCTGTAACCGGGTGCTGAACACTGCATTTGAAAAATTATTTGTAAGGGCTACTTGGGCCTAGCATGATGGCCTTTTACTCAAGCAAGGACTTTGTTGCTTCTGCGAGGTCCCTAGGGGCAAGCGGTACCCGTCTCAGGACTCGCGATCACTCTTTAGAGCTTGACGTCTGCTGGTCCTAAGCTGGGCTGCAAGTCTGTTTGAGGACTGGCTTCTTTCCAGTGCCCTTCTGCCCAGAGGGCATCTTTCTCGCCGCCTGTGCAATAGCAGAGGGGTCCCCCGGGGGTCCGGGCTCGGCCGCGCTCCTGGACTGACCCCTCTCTCTCTGGCTCTCCCCTCCTCGGCCGCGCAGCATGAAGGGAAAGAGCACCAGGCTGCGCAATGCCGCAGGGGCGGAGCTGTGGCAGCGTGTCCAGCGGCCTCTGCAGGACCTGCAGCTCTTGAGGGCCCTGGCCCAGAGGCTCCTGGACGTCACCGCCAGCTTGCCAGACCTGCCCTCCATTCACACCTTCTTGCCCCAGATCGAGGTAACCGTGGTTCTGCCGGGAGGGCTGACCCGCGAAACTGGGGGGCGGCCGCCACCAAGCGTGGCGTCTCGGGCATTCCGCTAGGGCAAGGCATGTTCCTGGGTCCTCTGCTTATCTGGTACAGCTCATTGCAAATGTGCCTGGCACAGGAGTGCTGGGTGCCTGGGAAATATCAACACTCGTTATCAGAAACAAAGGTCATCTTCAGAAGACAAAGCCCTGCGCCTGGTGTGACACCAGGACTCAGCACTGAACCTCCCACACCTTTTCCCTTCCGGACCCCACTGCGGGCAGCCCTCTGGTGGGAGCACAAGCAATGAGATAGCATGTCAGGCCATGACCTTTACTGTGTTAGGATGCATGGGACAAGGGACAGGAATCCTGACCAATGTTAGCTTAAGACAGTGATCTTCAGGCAGTCCCAGGGCTGGCTTGATAGCTCAGCAGTATCATTCAGGACCCAGGCTTCTCTCGCTCTAAGCCAGGTGTCCTTTCACGGCCCTGTGATGGCTACCACCGTGGCCAACAAGCATCCTTGTGTGAACAGCAACATCGTGCAGGAAGGAACGGCATGGGAGCTAAAGGACTCCCCACCTGTCATTCCCAGCAGGGAGGCAAACCCTCCTTCCCAGAATCGCCAGCAGACTCCCTTTTTATCGCATCAGCCAACCTAGGTCCCATGACCATCTGTGGACCAATCACTGGCTAAGGATGATGGGATCACCATGACTGGCTTGTACCCATTATAGGCAAAATCCTAGAAACTGGAAGCCTGCAATTTGCTACCCAAACAAAACCCTGGTTGTTTGGTGAGGAAGAAGGAGGAATGGCTGTTGGGTGAGCCATGGACCATGTCTGGCACCAACACCTATCACCTGGTAGCTCGGATTTGCCTGTAAACACCGCCTTGGGCCACCGTGGGGCTCTGAAGTCCACAAAATGCTTTCAGGTCCAAAGATTCCTAGACACCTGGAATCTTTGACAGTGGAAGACAGTGGAAGCAGACCCAGAGTATCAGGAGTGTCAGCCCCATTGTATATGCATTTCCACCCTGATGATAAAAGTCATGTCTACTTGGAGAATGTAAAGATTGGTGATGGAAACAGAGAGCCCTCACTGGTATTCCCACAAGCCACGGGACACAGGTGGCATGCCAGGCATCTTCTTCATCGCTTTTTCTGTCCGACCTGGTGTAGGCCAGGGCTTGGCCCTCCTCGCCCCTGAGCACCTCCTCGGCTGCAGACCAGGGTCCCCGCCGTGGTTTTCCACTTGGGGCGCGGACCGGAGCAGGTGTTTTCTCACTCCATATTGCTTAAGCTGCAGACCACAACCTTTCCTTCTGGGCGTCCCGTGGGTTCCCCGCCCCTCCTGCTCCAAAGGATGGTGGCCCATCTTTTTGAGGTGCTCCTCAGGGATCCCCAAAGTAAATTTCGCATGTGCCACAAACCTCCATTTTAGACCAGACAGTCCCAGACATGCCCCTTGGTATCTGATGAAAACCCATCTGGTCATTTCCATGAGACATGGTCATCAATAGACCGAAGCTTTAATTAATTACAGTTTCTGCGTATTCGAGATCATATTATATAGTTATAGCCAATGACGTGTCTACTCTACCCATATGAGCTTTTTATCAGCATCATTTAAAACTGTTCCAACAAGTCGTCATTTTTAAATGGCTTCATAATATTCCATTGGTGGGTATGCCATAATTTATTGACTGGATCACAGGTATTTAGGTTGTTTCTAATTTTCGTTGTCACAATTCATGTATGTTGAATATCTATGTACGCAGACTTTTGTCTCCATTCCTACCATTTTCCTCCTCATTTTGCTGAGGGATTTGGGTCAGGAAGAAGTTAGGGTACTTGTTCAAGGTCCGGCCACTCAAGAGAGGCAGAGCTGGGGCCAGAACAGTGGGCTCTACTGTTCTAATCCTCATCTAGTGTTCTTGTTCCTGTTGGCACACTGGTTCCTGGAAACAGCTTTGTGAGTCAAGCAGAACAATTTTACTAAAATTATTCGACTAATGGGAAACCAGGTCTCATAGAGGGGCAGCCACTTGCTCAAGGTCACCCAGTCATTACGGCTTTGACCCAAGCCTGTCTGACTCCATGACAAGTGCGTTTCTGTCCTGTCCTTCCCACTGGGGCAGAAAGCACACTGGGACCTCCTCGGAGTACGAGCGAGGGGACCTGTCTTTCCAGAGGGTGACCAGGGCTCCCAGAGCAGGAATTGCACGGTGCAGTGGGTTGGAACAAGCTGGGCCAGGACTTTGGTTTATTGGTGCTGGGATGCCATTTCCCGGCTGGGAGCCAATCTTCTATTGCTCTCATCAGCCTGCCTGGGTCACGCAGCTGTCACGGGCCAGGGCTTGAGCTGCCAGCCCTGTCTTTTCCTGACTCAGCTCCTACGTCTAGCCTCACAGTGGCCTGCGGGTCTGCAGGGTTCCTCCAGAGCTGAGACTCCGAGCCCCCGAATCTGGGCTTGGCCAGTATAGTAGCTTCCTGGGGCGGCTGTAACAACATACCAAGAGCCGGGTGGGCCAAAGCGACGGGAACGTATCCTCTCACTGCTCTGGGCAACGGGAGTCCAAGATCGAGGTGTCGGGGGGGCTCGCTCTCCCCGAGGGCTCCAGGAGCCCGTCCTGTCTTGCCTCTCCCAGGTTCTGGTGTTCGCTGTGGTCGTTGGTGTTCCCGGGCGTGTAGGTCCCATCTTTGCCTCTGTCATCACGTGAGCATCCTCTCCCCATGTGTTGTCACATCGTCTTCCCTCTGTGCATGCGTGTCTGGGTCCAAAGTTCCCCTTTTAATTAGGGTGCCCATCGTACTGGATCAGGGGCCACCCTGATGACCTCGCTTGACCTCGACTACCTCTCTATGGACCCTACCTCCAGAGAAGGTCATGCTCTGAGCAGGGGGGAGGGTTAAGACGTTCTAGGGGAGGACACAGTCCAACCCGTAGCAGCTGGGTGAACAATAACAGCTGAAAGAGTTGCTGTCTGTGGCATGTCCACCGCGAGCCTTGCTCTGTTAGATGTTTCCTAGGCGTCGTCTCACTGAAGCTTCGTGACAATCCCATGAGCTGCAGTGTGACCACCCCTATGTTACCACTGAGGAAACTGAGGTTCAGGACCGCCCGAGGCCTCCTAGCTAGCATATAATCCAGTTCATCATGATAACAAGTCCCCGGCCTGAATTCTTGACCCCCTGATATTATGTCTGGGTTTGGTGAAAAGGGGGTACAAGCAATCCCCTACCTAAAGGGGCTTGACCCCCGTGTGGCCGATCACAAAGTGCACGCCCTCGTGCACAGGACACGCCAGTTCAGCCGTGCCGGCTGCATTTCGGCCGCCCCTCCTCCAGGGACGCCCCTGCCCTCGTCAGTGCTGCCTCCTCTCAGGAGCCTTCTCGGGCTTCCTCAGCCAGGAACCCACTTCCGCCTTGAACACACACAGCACTAGGTCGAAACTTCACCTAGGGAAGCGCTCACTTTCTGCATCAACTGCAGTTACCTACCTGGGTTGGGGTCTTTGTTCTTCCGCTCCCAGCCCCGGGCCTAGTTCAGTGTCTCAGTATCATCATTAGGTAAAACAGGAAGGACTCTGGCCAGCGGACCACAAAACCCCCGGCCTCCAGGGCCCTGGGCCTTACCCCAAACAGCTGGTTAACCAGCAGGAGACTGAGGCTTGTCACAGGACTTTGGGGCCGAAAGAGTGGGTATAGGGCTGGGAATGAGGTCAGGGCAGGCTTCCTGGAGGAGGTGGGGCCTGGGCTGCATGGGGTTCAGGCTGCGTGGGAGCAGCGGCCCATTACAAGGCTTCTGAGTCCCCTTTCGGTCCCCATATCATGACTCTTTTCAGGCACCACCTCCTCTGGGGAGCCTTCCAGAATTCCCCTTGATTGTGCTCCCGCAGGCGGTTAGCCCCCTCAGAATGCCCCAGGCACCACCCAGGCGGTAGCCCACCGCTGTTGGCGAAGCAGATCGCTGAGTAGAGGGTCAGACTGGCCTGGTTTTGGTTCGGCTGCACTGGGCACGGTTGATTCCGGGGGGTGGCGGAGGCCAGTCAGCCACTGGGAGCTGCCCTGGTCCAGGTGAGCGAGGCTGAGGGTGTCCACGGTCAGTGGCAGTGGGGATGGACAGGGGACGATTCCTACGACATGTAGGAGATAGAATTCTTGCTCAGGCTTTGACAGTAAGGTGGATGTGGGGGGCGAGAGAGGAATCAAGTTGACCCTGAAATCCAGGGCCCCCGTAGTGCGTTCCTGCCAGCCTCTTCCCCAAGTTCGCCACAGCCTCTGGCCCCAGCACAAAGGCGCAGCCACCTAGCAGTCACGACAGAACAGGTGTGCTCCCGGCGCAGGTTCTAAGCTCCGTCCTGCCCCGTCCTGCTCTGCGGCTAAAGGCAACCTGTCTCCCTCCGCAGGCGGCCCTGATGGAAAGCTCCCGCCTGAGACAGCAGCTGACCGCGCTTCAGATGCAGGAGGACCTGCTGGGCAGCGTCTGCGGTCAGGACAGAGCAGCTGCCCTCCTGGAGCAGGTGGCGAGTTCTGTGAGGGACAGAGACCTGCTACACAACAGCCTTCTGCAGAGGAAAAGCAAACTGCAGGTGAGCCCCGCCTCTGTCTGCCGGCACCAGCACCCCTTCCGGGACAGGTGACCCGGCATTCTGATCTCAGCTCCACTGTGTGCTACTGTGTGGCCCGGGGCACATCCCTTTGGCCCCACAAACTAAGGTTGCTTATCTATAAACTGGGTAGGATTATCGTGCCGTCCTTCCGACTGGGCTCCTGGCCATCTATCTGCGCCTGATCCTGCTCCCAAGTCCCCTCTCTGCTCTATAGTCACTGAACTGTCTTTCACAGAGAGCTAGGGAGTGTCCAATAAGAAAATGCAGAGGAAAAAAATTTAAGCTTTTAGCCACCATTTAACTGGAAAGTGCGGTTATCAGCAACATGTTTCTAAATGCGACCCCCGGAATCGAAGCCGTAACGTGGCTGCAGACGGTTCATTCCTCATGCTGCAAATGTTTACTGAGTATCTGATGATGGTGATGATGGTGATGATGCTGACAGCTGTGGTCTGTGGCGCACTGGTGAAGGGCTGGGCACCTGCTGAGAGCCTCGCATCCATGACCTCGCTTAAATCCGAGTAGCAAACATTCTAGCATTTGCAGGGTAGATGGTCTCTTGCTGCAGCATCTCCACTCTGCCACTGTCGCATGAGAGCGGCTGCAAATTAGTGGGTGTGGCTATGTTCCAATAAAACTTTACTAACCAAAGCAGGGCTCTGGGGGGATGGGGGTTGTGCGGTACAGGTGTAGTCTGCCAGCCCCTGTGCTAGTGGGCAGAACAGCTGTATGTGAGGGCACTTCGGTGACTCTGAGGAGGGGCGTTCAGCCCCCTCGAGAGCTCTGGGAAGGCTTCCTGGAGGCGGCGACACCTGCGTGAGCACGAGCGAGCTAGACAAAGGCTGGAGAAAGCCGCTGGGTTGTGAGGAAATCTCTTAATTTGCCTGCCGCCCATTCTGTGTCTCTCCAGAGCTTGCTCGCTCAGCACAAAGACTTCAGGGCTGCTTTCGAGCCCCTGCAGAAGAAGCTCTTGGACTTGCACAACAGGGTCCAAACCGAGAATGGGCTTCAGCGGGACCTTCCTGCGAAACAGGCCCAGCTTTCAAGGTTGCAGGTAAGGGGCCTGTGGGGTCCAAGTCACCTCTGCTCAGGGGCTCAGCTGCACCTGGAAGCAGCCCCCCTCTTTAGCGGTAACCTGCAAAGTGGCAGCCAGCCCCAGTCAGACACTTGGACCTTCCCTGAGACCTGATCTTTTGTCTCTGCTGACCGACCTGGCGGTTCCTGGCCTCAGCGGGGCCCTCAGTACTTCCAGGCTGTTGACTCTGAAACTCAAAAGACTAATAAGTTGTCCGTAGTTCAAAGTCTAACATTGATTTTGTTTTTAAAGTTGCTTTGCTAAGTATTCCTAATGAGTCCTTCAGTTAAATAAACCTATTGGGGCATTAAGAATAGATGTTTTAAAACACTTGTGGACTCGATGTCAGCAGATCATTAATAATTGTTGGCTAGAGGAGGAGCTGGCTGGTTTTCAACAATTACCTTTTAAAACCCAAGCACAGCTCATCCCTACGTTGAGCATCTTCTTCGGAAGACATTAAAAATGGTGCATTTGGGGCTTTCAGACTAAAGCTGGGATGGGATTGCTCGTAGCGGGAGGTGGTCATCAAGTGGGAGTCCAGCTGTGTGTCCCCCTGTTTATTCTCATGGTGTCTCAGAATATTTTCACCTCATTTAAGAAACTCTCCCCATTTCCAAGAGTGGGCCCATCAGACAGCCTCGTGCTGCAGCCGCTGGAGTCGGGCACCCACCATCCCGCGACCCTCCATCCCGGGACCCTCCCAACACCTCCCACTCAGCATGCCCCAGGCCCCAATCAGCACCCATGGTGAGAGGCAGAAATGATAGCCCCACTCATTGCTTCCCCTGCTGTAGGGGCTGCAGGAAGAGGGGCTGGACCTGGGGGTACAGGTGGAGGCCACCAGGCCTTTCATCCAGGGGAACCCCAACCACCAGCACAAAATGGACCAGCTCTCCGCCGACTGCCAGGCCCTGCAGAGGTCTCTGGAGGTAAGAGCTGGGACCGACCCTGGCCCTGGGATCTGACGCTCCCCGAGAGATCTTCCCCTCCTTTCTTCTTCATCCCTGCCAACTCTTCTTTCTCTTTCTCTCTCTCTTTTCCCATTTTCCCTTCCTCATGTATTCAGTGGGCAGTTATTGAGTGCCTCCTGCATGCCAGGCCGTGCTCTGGGCCCCAAGGATGGTGCCACAGGGCAGCCCTCCCGGGGTTATGCTCTGGCGGGTAGACAGACAGCGAGTCAGCAGCCAACAAGTAAATATACAGCCCCACGGGCCGGCAGCCAAAGAACAGCACGGACCGCCCAGGACCTAACGAGAGGCCTGTGGGCAGCAGGCCCGTCAGGCAGGGCTCAAAGGTGCTGCGTCCTGGTGGCCTCGAGCCTTGTCTGCAGCGCCCTCTGGTGGCCGCCAGGATCTTTCTGGTGTTCACGGAAGACCCGTTCCCTTTTGAGCAGTGGGGACAGAAATGGAGGGTCCTTCAACATTTTCAAAATTCCCCTGAGGACTAGCTGACAGGCAGCCTCCAGCCACCACCCTGACACCAATTCAGATGGGATCCTGGATCCGAGTTTGTAACCAGAGCCCCTGGAGCACAAAGCCAGCTCTCAGGCTGCCGCATTTCACAAACACTCCGTCTCAGGCAGGGTCCCCCACCCCCCCGGACCAGGCCCACCCCGCTTAACAGCAAATATTCCAAACAGCCTCTCTGCAGTCCTGAAATTCATAGATGGCATAAGTGCCCATTCCATTTACATAAGTAATGTAATGCCCTTTCTATAGTAGAAAAGATAGGTAAAACTGAAGTATTGAATAATTATTTTAAAATGTCTTCCAAAATATAAGTGCTCCAAGGGGGCCAGACCAGAGGCAGAAGGCGGTGGTCACAGCGCACCCTCTCTAGGGGACGACCTCAAATGCCTCTAGTGACGGGACTTTCCGAAATGTGAACAACCCCAAGTGCTGTCCTCCATCCGTTTACAAAACAGCTGCTTTCCTGGGAAGTTAGTATGTTTATTAAAACTGCCATAGTCTCTTTGTGTTTATATGTAAACTGGAATAAGAGTCTAAGCTCGGGCCCCACGAAAGTGGCTTTTTCCTGTGCGGATATCAGTGGGGCACGGGAAGACCCTGTGGGATGTGGGCTGTCCCCGCGAGAGCGACAGTGGGTCGGCAGGGCCCCTCACTCCCACTGTATCTGCCGGCACCACCCCCGCCCCATCTTCAGAACCGCCTCCAAAACCCCCAGGAGCTTTTGGAAAACACAGCTGTACCCACAGAGACCCCCCGGCCTGAGTGAGGCCTGAGGTCTAGATGAATTCATTGAATTCAGTTTAATAAGTTAGCAGCTAGTGGTCCCAAGGTGGAGGCAGGGGCTGCGGAGAAACAGGAGTCGCTGTCCCTGCCCTTCAAGAGCCACGGAGCCCACAGAGGCAGCAAACTCTGGCTCTAATGTCTACAGCCAACGACGGCCCAGATTGATCATTGGAATAAAGAGAAGAAGCATTCACTGAGCCTCAGTAGGGGCTGCAAAATGGCGATTTCCGATCCCTCACATGTCTTTATTGTCTAAATACTTCTCTAAAGAAATAGATTGCCTCTCTTTTATTATTTTGCTACTCAGTGCTTTTTAAGTCTAATAAGTCTCTCCCCCACAGCCTCGGGGATTTTCCCGCCCCCGTGGAGGGCATGCACCCCACTAAGCAGTGGGGGCCGTTAAGAGCGTTGGGTCTGACACAGATGCACAGGAGACAGGCGGGGTGGGTATCAGGGAGGGTGCGGAGATTCAGGCCCGCGTCAGGGGACACGCTCCCTGTCCCAGCTCCTGGTGGCCCTGCCTCCGTTCAGCGGTGCCAGCCTCTGTCTGTAACACAGGGAGGCAGGGCCAGTGCTGGCCAGCAGAGAGTCACAGGGACAGAAGGCAGGGATCCGAGCATGAGAGGGGATGACGGGCCCAGGGATCCGACTGAACCACGGTGGGCTGACAGGGAGGGTCCGGGCTGGGTGACAAGGAGGATGAAGAATGCCTGCTCGGTCAGGTCCAGAGCCCACCTTTCACGGAGTCAGAGAAGAACAAGGCGAGAGCTGAGCGATGATTGACCCAGGGGAAGGGAATAAAAGCAAGACTCTTTTTAAAAAGCTTTTTACCAAAGTCCTAATCATATACAGAAAAATGACCATCTAAATGTGCAGCTTGATAAATTTTAAAAAATCGAACACATCTGTGTTACAGGCACCTGAATCACAGCACAGAATAATAATATCAGCACCCGCCCCCGAAAATTCCCCGTGCCCTTTAGCCACTGCCCACCGCTCCTGAGAGCTAAAGGCGACCCTGCCCTTGGACTTGAAGCAGCATAGGCTGGGTTTGCCCGATCGTATGTGTTATTCAAGTTGAATCAGGCAGAACGGTTTTTTTTGTCACGGCTTCTCGTGCTCGCGACGGTTGTAAGTCCACCTGTAATGCCCCCGTAGATTGTTGTGCAGGTCGTTCGTTCTCGCTGCTGCGCCAGATCCCATTGGATGATAGTACCTCGGTGCATCGATCCATCCTGCTGTTGACGGCGCTGGGGTGGTCTCCAGCTTGGGGCTATTACAGGCCATGACACACTCCTGCCTTTTCGGTGGAGACGTGTTTGCATTGTTGGGTATGCATCCAGGGGTGAAAGGCTCAGGTCATGGGGCTGCCCGTGTTCAGTTTTAGGAGATATTGACCTATTGTACTGTTTTCACAAGTGGTTGTACCAACTTACGCCCACACTGCTGGTGGATGAGGGATGCGCGTGCTCTAGACCTGGAGCATGGGAGACAGACAGGCTGAGAGGCACCAGAATTTGTCTTTCCTGGGTAAATTCCTTGCACAGTGCAGAAGGGAGGACCAGCGTCTCTTGTTCCTACTGGGTGAGGGACCCAGAACGGGAGCCCTGGGGGCCACCACAGCCCAGGGCAGGGTGCAGGGCCCCGGTCTCAGCCTCCACCAGAACTCAGGGTGCCCTGGGCCTCTGGGGCTGTGCCACAGGACCTCGTGGATGGGTGCCAGCGGGGCGTGCGGGAGCACTGTACCTTCAACCATGAGCTGCTGGAGCTGCAACAGTGGATCACCATGGTCACTCAGAAGCTAGAGTCATACCTGGGGGACACCGGCCCATGGGATGCCCAGTCCCGCGAGGCCGAAGTTGAGGTAAGATGGCTTTCTCTGTGGAGGTGCTGGGTCCCCAAAAGCAGCCCAAAGCTTTCACCCCAGGGGGCAGAGACCACTCCCCACCCCAGCACCTCACGGGGTGCATGTGTGTGTCCTTCAGAGGCTACTGGCGGAGTTCCCAGAGAAGGAGGCCCAGCTGCCCCTGATCGAAGCACATGGGCGGCTGGTGATGGAAAAGTCCTCTCCGGAAGGGGCCACTGTGGTCCAGGAGGAGCTGGCAGAGCTGGTGGAGTCATGGCAGGCCCTGCGGCTGCTGGAGGAAAGCCTGCTGAGGTGAGATGGCCTCCCCGCCCTGAGCCTGCTCAGGGACATCACCCTGCCCATCGCAGGGTTGCTCAGTGCTGCCCGGAACGCAGGGCTGGGGTTCTGTGGTGGGGCCGGTGGGGCAGCGGGGCACCAGGTACCTGTGGGCATCTCCCAACCGACCCACTTGACGTTCGTATCAGGCTGTTCGAGCAGAGAGACGGCCCAGCTTGAGAGTGGCCTCCAGCCCCCTCCGGGCTGGGCTGCACCTACCTCAACGGGCACCTTCGCCTATGGACCGTGGTGTAGGTCTCAAGTAGGAAGCTGGGGATGCACGTGCCTTGGGGACATTCTGACAAACCTGAAAGACAGGCACGGACTTAGGGAGGGAAGTAGCCTCCCACCGCCACGTGCCCTAATTCTGTCACTTCTCTGTGGCCCAGTGAGTCCCCATCGTATCCGTCCCCACATTGACTGGGCTGAATTTGTCTTCTCAGCCTTGTCAGAAACCGTCAGCTGCAGGTGACAGAACTGGACTCGGGGACAAAAATGGTGTTCACCAATGACATCCCAAAGACTGGGTTTCTCATCACCCCCACGGGTCCCAGCTCCATTTCCAGGCGTCACCGGCAGGTGAGTCTGTCTGGTGGGGCTCCCGGGAGGGACCAGATCCTGAGTCCAGTGATTGGGGGGCGGGAGGACGGCAGGGAGAGTCTCCTTACCCCTGCCTGGGGCTGTAGGCTCAGCTCAGAACTTGGCCAGTGTCCTTTCTCAGGTGAGCCTGCCCTGCTGTGTCTCAAGCATTCCTCGTGCCACTGGACAGAGGGACTCAGAGACCGCAGACCCAGGTCCCTGGGGAAGGTCCCGGACAACCCTTGGGCAGATGGGCCCTCACCCTCAGAAACACAGCCCTGCAGGGAGGAGAGGGTGGGGATTAGAAGCTTCCTGCTGGTCCCAGATTGCAAACTGAAATCACATAAGATAGGTGTTTTTTGTGCCATAAGTTGTATTTTGTAAAAACAGCTAACCTAACTACATTGTATCATCCATCCTGTCCCCTGGCTGCCTTTACAAAAGGAAGCACATTGAGAAGAAATTCACTTCTCAGTTCTTCAGAGGTCGCACGGCACTCCATTCATGCCCCCATTTTCCGTCCAAAGACACTTAGGGAGTGTTACTGTGTTCTGAGCGTGGTGCTTAGAGCTGGGGCTCAGCTTCGAATAAGACAGAAACACTTCCCACCAGCAGAGGATCCAGGGCCCAACGCAGAGACCCCCATGTTGGGACATGCACCCCCGTCACATTAAAATGCAGACTGTGATTCACTAGGTCTGGGGTGGGCCCCATGAGTGTGCATTTCCACAAGCCCCCACCTGTGGCTGGGCCTGGGAGCACTTTTTTTTTTTTTTAAAGAGTGTATTTCTTTATTTTTAGAGAGAGGGAAAGGGAAGGAGAAAGAGAGAGAGACATCAATGTGTGGTTGCCTCTCATGTGCCCCCTACTGGGGGACCTGGCCTGCAACCCAGTTATGTGTCCTGACTGGGAATCAAACCGGCGACCCTTTGGTTCGCCGGCTGGCACTCAGTCCACTTAGCCACACCAGCCAGGGTTCAGAGCACATTTTGAGAGACGAGGGAGTGGGACCCACAGGCAATGAAGCAAGGGCTTACAGAAAACATGGTACTTGATGGCAGAGGGGCCACATACTATGCAAGCCTGCAGACTGACCGTGAACCAGTTCTGGGGCAGGGAAGCCCTCCAGGGAGAAAGGGAGTGGGAGTGGGAGTCAAGGAGAGGAGTGGAGGCGGCTGTGTTCCACGCAGAGGAGACGGTGTGTGCAAAGACCCCAGGAGAGAGCACAGTGCCAGGGCCCAAGGTGTGTTTGTTCAGGCTCAAGACGAGCTGCAGATGAGGCAGAGCCAGGGCCTGAGGCTCCTGGGACGCGTCGAGGAGTGAGGCCACCGTGGTGTGTACGTGAGGGCTCAGCTGAAGGGGTGCGCAGGCTAGACAGATCACTCCGGCTGCAGAGCCAGAGGGGGTCCAAGTGGCAGGAGGGCAACCCTGATTACAACCACCCTGGTCGGGCACGGTGGGGCTGCCCCTGGGAGGCCAGGGAGGTGACCACAAGGAATGTCCCTGACCCCTCAACACGGTGGCCCCATTGAGTAGGGACCTTCCTTGTCCCCCCAGGCCTCTCTCACCCTCACCCTCTGCCTCAGATGGGATCCCCAGGACACATGGCCCGTAGGCTGTTCTCCTCTGTGACGCTTTGGACACACGGTGCATTCCTGCAGGTAGACCCGCTCCAGGACGCGGAAGGCGGCCCTGCGGGTTTCCCCCGGCTCCTGAGGGACTTCGCGCAGTGGCTGCAGGTGGAAAACGCCAAGCTGGTTAGAATCATCGCAATGAGGGACTCAAGGACCAGAGAGACGAAGCTGCAGGTCTGTGACCCCGCCCGTGTGTTTGCCACCAGAGAGTTCTTGCAGAAAACGGAGCACAGACCTAGCTCCTGAGCTGTCCTGGCTTGTGTATAAAAAATAGCTTTAAACCTTGTCTGGTTCCAACATTGTAGAAGAACCGTTCATTCCTGTGTTCATTTCTTCCACCTGCTTCTGTATTCCCCAACTCGGAAAATATCACCACTCCTCGCCGCTGTCCTGTCACTCCGCTGTGGCTGCGAAACAAACCACCCCAACAACCCACGGCTTCCAACAGCAGCTGTTTCTCTAACTCGCGATTCTGAAGCTTGGCCATGTGGGGTAGGGCAGTCTGCCTACCACAGGCCTTTCTCTGTCACTCCCTCCTGGAGTCGCTCACCATGCCCTCTTCCTTCCCACTCCCTGAGCATGGCGTATCTCTGCCCCCTGTCACTACTACTGTCCAATCCAGGCACTTGCCACTTTTGACCTTAATTATGGAGACCGAGGAGTCTCAGCTGAAGAGGGAATGGCTTTCAGTCTCTGCTTCTGCAGGGTCCAGACTTTGACCTTTGAGTCCAGGGCCCCGAGGGGCTGCCAAGAGCGGCTCTGTTTCACAACGATTTCTTCCAGGCCGGCCGATGTCCTGTTGGCGGAGCGGGCCCACGCCCTGGGCTTCCTCCTCTGGGTTTGGTCCTTGCCCCGCTTTTAGCCTAATGTACCTCGCTCTCTTGTTAATTCTTTGCTGCCTGTTATTTTATTTTATATTTATTTGTAGCCAGCCCTCAGGTTTCTTCTTCTTCTTCTTTTTTAACTCCAAAGTTCTGCACCTGTCATGCCTTTTAAGCGTTTCTAATATTTTGTTGTCCTCGGTGAGAAGTGCGGTCCAGTCCCCGGCTGACTGTGAGCAGGACATCCCTCCTGCCTCCCTCCTGCCTCCTGCCTCCTACTCAGCCACTCCTCCCACCTCCTGCTTCTGCCACCCGGTCCCAGCCACTGTCTTACTATCGGAGATGACTTGCAGTTCCCCGGGTGAACCCTCTTGCCCTTGGAGAGCTCACATTCTAAGGGGCTCTGCGAAGCTAAGCGATGTGTCCTTATCACCCAGCTAGTAGGATGGGGCAGAGCTGGACCCAAAGCCAGAACGTGAACCCAGGCCCTTGGATTTAGAGTCCTGCCCAAAGCCCCACGTCACACCACTTCTCAGGAATCCTGAGGATTAAAGATCCCCCCTGGGGGGACGCTGTGCTGAATTTCAGTAGGAAAATCCCAGTTCCAACATCACCCTGCCAGGCTTAAACATTCCAACAGGAAGATGTTTGACACTGGTAGCTTTTATGACAGCACCTCTTATGTCAGCTCCTCTGGAGGAGCTGGCTCTAGATCGTCAGAGTTGGACGTGACCATGGAGGTCAGCAGGGCCGCTGGCCCTGTCCCGCAGGGTCCCTTCTGTTACATTGCAGACAGCAAGGGCCCGGCCCTGGCTTGAGTTTGCACAGGTGGGATTCTTACTTAATAGCTGCCGGCAACTCCTCTGTGGCGAAGCTTGACTAGCTCCTCCTGAGAGCCAGGTGGGGCCACTGGGCCATCTGGAAGGTGCACGCGACGTGGCCTTTGCCCCACAGGAACTGGAGGCTCGGGTCCCGGAAGGTCAGCACCTCTTCGAGAACCTCCTCCGCCTCGGGCCAGCAAGGGGGACCGCGGCGGAGCTGGAGGACCTGCGCTACCGGTGGATGCTGTACAAGTCCAAGCTCGAGGACAGCACGCAGCTGCTGGTAGGACCGCGGACACCCAGGCCCAGGCCAGGGGGACGGGGCCACGGCTGAGCCCCGGCTCAGCCGGGAAACCTGGGTGGGCTCGCTCGCGTCCAGCCCACCCTGCGCCCCCACAGACCGCTCTGAGGGGACCGCTCAGAGACAGAAGAGGGAGACTCCCGGGTCCTAGGTGCTGGATGGCAAGATGTCCATCATCCTTCCTGTCACGCCGCGAGGCTGGGGCTCCAGTAACAGCGGCGGGGCTGTCATGGTTAACATCTGAAGGGCACTTTGCTGCCTCTAAGCTGCAGCCTTTAAAGGCCTCACCCCGGTCAGTCCTCACAGGAGCCCTCTGCCCGTGCGATTGTACCTCCGGTCCCCAGAGGGGCGCTGAGACTCGGAGAAGCTAAACTCACCCGAGGTCCCCAAGCTGGGCGGTGGCAGAGCCGGCACCAATGTGCAACCTGCTGTTGCAGGCGGGGGAGACGGAGCCTGGGATCTCGCCCGCTGCTCCTCTACCTGCTGTGACTTGGAGTAGCATCTCCCCCCTTCGGGCCCCTGTGTCCCCTCACGCGAAACAACAATAGCTAATAAGAGCCTTTACTACGCGCTCTCTCCTCATAGCAGACATTTGAAGGGGGTACTGTCCTTACTCCAAGAAGCGATGAGGAAACTGAGGTCCCGAGGTCAGCACAAGCAGGGGGGCTCCGAGCTCCGCCGCGCCACCGTTGCTGGCCTCGCGATGGCCGAATCGGCCACTAGGTGTCAGCCCAGCCCCAGCCTGGTGGCCGTGCCCGTGGGCCTTGGCTTTCCCAGACAGAGTCCCACCTGGGCCTGAAGTGCGTTAAAAAGCTCATTAAATCGAATCACCTGCTGGTTCAGCCTGTCCAGATGACCAGAAGTTTTAAAGAAACGCTCCCCTGACAAAATGAATATTCCATTACAGGCTCTGTTGGGATTTAAGTTTCACTCACTTAACTTTTTTTTTTTCCTTTTCCTCTCCTTCCCTAAAATAACAGACACAGAGTTCTCCGGGGCCGCCGACTGGATTCCAAAAGGTATGGAGTCTGCCATCTGCTCTACACGGCTGACGGGCAGGGCGTCTGGAGGGTTGGTGGGCCTGTGATGCTGGGGTGGGACTCCTGGGCTTTCTGGAAGGTTCCATGAAGCCTGAGGAACATTTACTTAGGATCAGCTCTGGACCGCACTGCGCTGGGGCCCAGGCCCTTTCTCTCAGGAAGCCCCGTGGGTGTGCAGGGTCACCTCGGCTCCGACAGGCCCACGATGGAGGGGGGCCCTAGAGTTTTTCTTCCAAAGCCAGGGCAAGGTGAGGAGTGAACAAGAACACTCTTAATGATTGTGCGGTGACAACAGGCGTAAACCAGAGCTGTCCCATGAACCCCGGGCTACTCCAAACTAGAAAGTGTGGCTACCTGAGCGGTAGACAGGTACTGGGGCTCAGTGGGGGACAGAAGAGGAAGGGCAGGGTGCCTTTCCCATTCTACCAGGCAGGTGTTACCTCTTACGCCCCCTGAGACATGCTCTGGCCACTCCCGTGGGGCTTATGGGCCGAAACAATAACAATAACAATAACAATAAAACAATAACAATAACAATAACAGCGGCGACCATAAAAGCGGCGAGTAGCACGTATCGTTACTGTAGATGCTGCGCACCGGCCCGCCACTGCGCGCCACGAGCGGTGCTGGCCGCGGCTAGGGCGTCTCACTGAACTGCCTGGCGGCACGCACAGGCCTCATCACCCCCATTTCAAGCATGGGGGAGCCGGGAAGTGACAGGCTGGGAAGGCTTGTTCAGCGAAGGCTCTGGAGTAGCCTGGGGCCCCTGGCTCCACAGCCTCACCCCCATGCCTTGGAGAAAGCACCCCTGAGGCCTGGCAGGCCTCCTCACTTCTAGAAAAGCCCAGTGTAAATTCGCGTCCCCAGCGCCCCCTTTTCCAAGGGAACCTCCTTGTTTGTTTGCCCATGAGAGACGCGCCTCCTCCCCGCTCTGCTCCAAAGCGCCCTGGGCTCCTCGAGGTCTCCTCTGTTGCGGAGTCTGTTTCCAGGCACTTTGCACACAGGGATTTCTGCTTGGTCTCCAGGTCGTGGTCATGTCTCCCATGTCTGGATGAGAGCGTGTCCCCTGGACTGGGCAGGGCAGTCACGAGACCAGGGCTGTGCTCTGGGACCCATGCCCATCAGCTTTGCGGCCCGGAACAAGTTGCTTTGCCCCCTGGGGCTCACGCATTCCCCACCTGTGAAATGGAACTGCTTTTTACTTCGTGAACTAGTTTTAAAGATCATGTGAATGGCTTGCCTGTAGAAGTTCTTTAGAGACACCAAGGCCCTGGTCACCCCACCACCCCTCCTCAATTTAGAATAACAAAGAGACTCCTCAAGAAACAGGGAGCAGCATCAGGAAGGGGTGGGTTGGCCCCCACTGTCCAGCCTGGTGGGACACGGGGGCCCGGGGCCAGGTGCCCAGGCTGCCTCTAGCTCTCACGCTTTAAGCCCTCACCCATACAGCTCCCAGGCCAGAGTCCATGGGGGGTCAAGTTCGGGGGCCCTGGCACTTAGCACATAGTAAGTGCTCACTTGGAGTTTCTGACTAGGGGATGCTTGGCTGGCTGACCCCAGCCCTCCGGCGCAAGCTCAAGCTCCCAGCAGCCTGTGGTCGAGTTAACGTGGCGTGTTCACAGCCCCTTGCTTATCTGTTGCCCCCCCACTCATTCATTCATTCATTCATTCCACACAGATTTGCCGAGTGCTGACTTTGTCCCTCCCAAGCACTGCTTTAGGCACTTGAGATCCCTAAGTGAACACAAGAGCGAAGCCCTGCCCTGGTAGCCTGTGCGTCCCGGCTGGTGGCGCGGGGGGCGGAGAGAGGGCTCCCACCGCCAGCTGGTCTCGAGAGCGCGGGGCGAGGCTCCGGTCAGGGGGCGTCCAAGGGCAGCGGCGGCTCGGGGGTCTCCTCTTAGCTGTACCTGGCAGGTGTTGGGCGCCGTCTCGTGGGGTACGCAACGCAGGCAGGCTCTGTATGGCCGAAAACCCCTGCGCATCTGGGCTGTGTTTAAAACGACTGGATGTGCGAACGTTTGAGTCTGGTGCTCACTGGCTTTGGAGCTAACGGGCCTCAGTCCACCATGAAGAGGTCAGTACCTGGAGGCCAACCTCCAGAAGCCGCTTTCGGTTCATTTATAGGACAGCTTGTTTCAGCAGAGTTTGTATCCCTCCCCCAGAGTTTTGGATTCAGTAGGTCTGGGGTGGCCCAAGAACCTACATTTCTAGCAAGTTCCAGGGGAGGCTCGGGCAGCCAGCCTTTGGGAACCACTGCTTTAGGCTCTGTTTTGGAACCCGGGATCCCCCATTAGTGCGTGTGGTCGTTGGGAAGCCACTTAGCCAGTTTCCCAATGAATAAAAGGAGGGCCCACCGAGTTCAGGGTGGGCAAATTTCTTGTAACAACTGGCGCATAGTAGGTTCTTAATTGCCATGGAAACGTGGACCCCGGAGCTATCTGCAGACGCCACCCCAGCTTCTGTGTCTGAGAACAAAGGGATCAGTGACACTCTGCCAGGGGACCCTCCCTTTGGCTTGGCTCTGGTGTTCATTTTCCTGGTTGGGGTGTGTGCATGCATGTGGGGGATGTGCACATGTGCATATACATGCACGTGTGCATGCACACATGTGTATGTGTACACACGTGTACGCATGCACACACGTGCAGGCCCAACAGGTAGAAAACAGGCACCGTCTTCAGAGGTTGTCATCTTGCCAACTTAAAAACATTTCATACATTATTTTTATTTGAAAGGGAAGGGGGAAAAGCCTGCCCCACAGCTAATTATTTATGAGCGTTGGTTTTGCACGCTTTTTTTCTCTCTGTGCACCGAGTCATTGAAGGCTCCAGCCCCATCCAGGGCTTCAGCCTGCTTGTTTGTATAAACAGAATAATTAAGATTTATTAAATTTGCAGCTGCCTACACATTGCCGGCTCAGCGCCACGAGATATGTTTGCCTGCAGCGTTCAGACACATGAAATGAAATTGCTTTGCAAGTTGCAATTGGCCCGTGAGTCAACTAAATTCCTACCCTGGCCCGGGGAGTGGAGTCGTCCTGCCTGAGACGAACCGTTAGCCGAGAGACAGGTTTGCCAGTGCTTCCATTTGCCTGGGTGAACTGGCGCAGGGCCTGTGTGCCGGTCTGCAGGCATGGACAGCATTTGGTCCTGTGGCCTCTGGGATGTAGATTCGGGTGCTGAGCGGCCCGACGGTGGCATTTTATTTACTTGACCCTATTTTATGCAACAGGTTTTAAGGCCCTTAATTTTTTTGTATTTTCACATCTCTCAGATTGGGGCATCTTATTTCAATCTAGTCTCGTTTTTTCCAGTGAGGAGTGTGGACTGGCTTCTCCCCACCCACCCCCAGGACACTGTCCACCAGAGGTTTCTTCACATCAAAATCTCTGCTTGTGGGCTGCGTTTTGTTTTGTTTTCCTTTGGGCCACGCTGACTCAGTGAATTGAGACGGCCAACCTCTGGGAGCTCCAGCCTGTGGTTCTAATCCTCGGGGAAGAGTTTTGTTTCCTGGCCTTCACCCAGGGCCAAGGTCAGCCCTCGAATTTCCTTTGCTTCCCTCTTCTGCAAGGTGGGACTAGTCCTTGTCGCCCCCAACGCCGAAGGTACAGCTCTTTGGTGCCCCAGCTTGATGTGGGCACTCCAATCAGGTGCTCCGTCTTCGTTGTTCGTTTTTTCTTAATTAGTGGGATGTAAAACAAGGGTACGCATTACAGCTGGCATCTTAGAGCAGGTGTCACACCAAGAGGCCAAACCCGAAGGCATCAGTCAGTTTTCCGTGTTAGATAATGACTTTCTCTCCTGCTAGCTGTGACTTTTTCTTCAATAATCCCTCCTGGAAAGACCACCTGCCCGGCTTTTGACCCTCACAGCCGCCTTCTGCTTTGTGGTGGGAGGGCAGGGGCCTCTCGGCTCCTTCTCCTCGGTGGCAAACGTCCAGTCGGACTGTGGGCAGAGGGAACGTAGCTCGACTTCATCCCCCTGCGATTCACTGTCCAACTTTGGGGACTGGTCACATTTGGCTTCAACTCAGTCAAAGGCCTGGGCTCCGCCTGGGCCGTGCTCTCCCTGTCCTTCCAAAGGAGAGAGCCAGGGAAGGACCTCAAACCAGGGGCTGTGTCATCCCTCCGGCTCCGCCCACCTACCTGTTGAGCCCAGAGGCACCTGGCCCTTGCTGGTGGCTGAAAGAGTCCATGCCGACCCTCTGGACATGAAGTATTTGAAACTTGTCTTTGACCGCTGGAATCCAGAGTTAATGACATTGGCTCTTTCTGGTTCTTCCCCCTTCCGTGGCTCAGCCCACCTGCCTTCCACCCCCGAACGCCTCTGAAGCTCATCCCCGCGACGTAACCAGCAGCGCCCCCTTCACTAAGCACAGGAACCGCATCTCTGTCCTCAGCTACTTGGCCTCTGGGCAGCCCGGGGCCGCGTACCGCATTCCTCCTTCCGGGGTGTCCAGCCGTTTGGCGTCTCTGGGCCGCCCTGGAAGAAGAAGAGTTGTCTTGGGCCACACGTTAAATACGTTGCCACACATAAACCACAAGACCAAATCTCATAATGTTTTAAGTAAATTTAAGATTTTGTGTCAGGCCGCATTCACAGCCACCCCGGGACGCATGCGGCCTCAGGGCCACAGGTCGGACACCCCGCTCAGTTCCTCTCGTTCCTCTAGCTGCCCTTCCTAGACACGACTGACGGGAGGGGCCTCTCTCTTTATTTTCTTTTTTTTCTTTTTCAGTGATCAGACTCAGCGTTGATAAGATTCGGTGTTCGTGAAATACTGTTACTTAACCCACAGTTCATACGCAAAATTTTCAAGTTGTCTCAGTAGCCTTTAAAAAAAGCTAACACACTTAATTTTTCTGAGTGGTTACAGGCTTATTAAAAAAAGGAGCAGATCATACAGAGTGCCCCCACGTACCCCCCGACCTCTCTGCCACGCCCCTTCTACTGTTAACGTCTCGCAGCAGCGTGGCACATCGGTTACAGCCAATGAGCCAGTCTAGCACGTCACCGTTAACTAGAGTCCCTAGTTTCAAGCTCACTCTTGGTGGCGCACATCCTGTGGGTTTGGACGAGTGTATAATGACTTGTACCGGCCACTAGAGTACCACGCAGAGGATGATACTAAAACTCCCCCGTGCTCCTTTCATTGCCCCTTTGCCCATCCTCCAGAGCCCCTGGCAACCGCTGCCCTGTTCCTTGTTTCGCTTAGCAACAGGCGTTTGTTTCCTCCATGTCTTTTCGTGGCTTGAGATCCCATTTCTTTGTACCACTGAATAATATTCCATGGCGTGGATGAACCATTTACAGCCCTTTTTATAGACTTTTTTTTTTCCCCTCAGTTCAGGATCGCCCATTGTATTTAGTCTTCCCTTCTCTTTCATTTCCTCTGTGCTGGAACTATTTATTCCTCCATTGCACTTGCCCTTGACCTCCTTGAGTACAGGCCAGATGCTTTGTAGAATGTCCCTCAAGTTGAGTTCCCTTGGCATTACCTTGCGATTAGAACGGGGCCGTGCATTTCTGGCAGGAATGTCCCAGAAGTGAGGCTGTGTTCTCCTCAGTGCATCTTCTGGGAGACCCACGGCGCAAACACGCCCCCCGACACTGGCGATGTTACCTCTGACCGTGTGATGAAGGTGGCGCCTGCTAGATTTCTCCCCTGTAAAACTGCTGTTGTTTCTTTGTAATTAGTAAGTGCTCCATGGGGCACCGCTTAGACACACTGCAAACACAGAGCCTCTTTCTTAGGCGGTTATTTCCCCGGGGTCTCCAGGGCCTCTTTCCCTCTCACAGCGCGCTCTGTCTCTGGCAAGTCCTTCCACCACTGTGTTCTGTTCTGTGACTCTAAGCCTCTCGCTCTCTCTGGTTCATCTCCCGTCTGGGACTGTCCTAACTTCAGTCCCAGGGGTCCAACTTCCCGCTGGACGTCTGCATGGAAGTCTCACAGACCCCTTCCGACTCAGCAGGTCTAAAGGTGGCCCCACTGCACCCCCGACACCCACCTGAGCCCCGATCCCCATGTCAGTGGAAGCACCATGACCACCCAGCTTCCCCAACTGGTTGCCTCCCGCTCGTCCTGGGCCCTCACTGACCTGGGTGCTAGTCCCAGGTTCAGGGCCTGGGCCCGGATGGATCTCAGGAGGAAGGATGGAGGAAGGAGAGAAGGGAGGGGAGGGAAGGGAAGGGAAAGGAAGATGACCTTACGACCACATGTCTGCTCCTGCATGAGGCTTCATCCTTGCTTGAATAATGACAAAATCACCCCTCACTCCAATCATGTCATCCAGAGACACTTCCCACCAATCAACTAAACCACCCCCAAAAGGCCAGCTCAGGCCTCCTCATCCCCTGACCCTCTCTGAACCAACCTGGGCTTCTGGAACAGTACAGTTCTATGGCCTGACCGTCATATGCAGAGCCGCCCTTGCGGGGAGGTGGAATGACCCCGGCCCCAGCCCAGACACTGCCACCTGCCCACAGGTTGGGAGCCACACGGAGCCTCTGAGCTCTCATGGGAAGTACATCCTGGGCTGTGACTTAGAACTTCAGCACCGAGAACTGAGGAAGAAGGCGTCTGGGGCCCGGCGGGCAGGGCCTGGCTGGGGAACTGCAGACACCCAAAGACGCCTTGGAGCAGCCGGGAAATGAGGCGGGACCCAGACATTCCGAGGTGGTCTGGAGGAAACCCGGGAGACGGGAGAGGAAGGCAGACGGCACGTGGCATGGCGGCCCGTCAGAGGGGCCCTCCGGGACTGAACTCATTGCTGACTGAGATTTGGTGAGGGCCACAGGAGCTGGCCCTCATGGATGGCCGGAGGAAAGCTGGCCCCTCTCCATCACCTTGGCTCTTGGTGCTGGAAGCATCTTTGTAGTGGAGAATGAGATCAGCTTCCCGGAAAACCCCTGAAAGTCCCGCACTCAGCCCCCGGGTCAGGGTGGGACCAGCGTCAGCAGTTCCAGGCTGGCTGGCAGCAGAGGCCCAGGGTGACTCCTTGGTTGCTGTTCAGTTGTGTCTTATGAGAAGCGCCTTGTGGGGGGGGCGGGGACAGCGCCTGGGCTGTGGAGCGATGCTGCTGGTGGTTCGAGCCAGTCCGTCGACCTCGGGCTGGTTCCGTTCCCACAGGCTCAGTCTTTTCCTCTGTGATGTGGGCCCAGGGAGGCCCAGCTCCCTGGGCGGTGCCAGAGCTCAGGAAGCCGAGAGCGGGGGGTGCGCTCGTGGTAGGGCCTGGCAGCGCACATTCGGTGCGCTCAGTAGCGAGGGAGCCTGGGTGTTCTGGGGAACCTCGAGGCAGTGGGAGCAGCTCACAGTGGCAGTCTGTCTGCATGGTCACACCACGGGCACCAGGCTACGAGCAAAGAGCCAGATACACAGGAAAGGAAGGAGCCTCCTATCCATCGTTTTAGTCATTCAGCAGATATTTATTGAGCACTGCTGGGGACACAGCAATGAGCCGAACTAATATGAGCCCTGCCTCCAGGGTGTCTGGGGGACACAGACCTGAATCAGGGTTCCAGGGGAAAGGTCTGGGTGCCATGAGAAGGTGTGATTCAGGCTTGTTTTGGTCTGGGAGCCTGAGGAAGCCACTCACAAGCTGAGGTTAGAATGATCGGTAGGCGCTAAGTTACCAGGTACGCTGGCGGTGCAGGGAAACAAGCCTTTCAGACAGAAGGAGCAGCCTGTGCAAAGGCCCTGTGGCAGGAAGCTGTGAGGGCCATTAGGGGCCAAGAGGTGGCATTTAAGGAGAGCGGTGCTTTTCTCTCTGATGGGGCTGGGGAAGGTCAATGGGGTCTGATCCTGGCATTTGTGGAGAGACGCTCGTGGGGCTTACAGGGGCTAACTGCCCACCTGCCCTCAGTTCGAGGAGGAAGGGAATGAGCGTTTATTGAACAGCGACTTTGCATGTTAAGCATAACATGTGCTGCCTCGTTTATCCTGACAACTTTGGTAGGCACGTATCATTCTCCCGTTTCCCCAACAGATGAAGGAACTGTGGCTCAGAGAGGTTGGCTGGCTTATGCTAGGCCGCACAGGGCCAGGCTCAGAACTCGCTGTTCCAAACCTTTTCTTTCCCCCGACATCCCTTTCGTTAATGGCAGACAATTAGCTCACAGCTTCCTGAACTCCTCAAAACTCGCAAGTAATTGCCCTCCACAGCGTCTCCTGCCATCCACACCACCAAGTGCTATAAACCCTCCGCTTCCGTACTCTCCTGCATGGGGGGCTTCTCATGTCCAGGGGGAGCCCCTTCCGTCTTTGGGTTGGTCCAGCCGGGCAGAGCACAGGCAGTACTTTCTGAGGGAAACTGAGGGACAGAGAAACTCTCTGACCTGGGAAGACCTGAGATTGTCAGTTTCTAAGTAGTTGGCTACTTAGACCATAGCTTATGCCTATTGTGTGTGTGTGTGTGTTTGTGTGTGTTTTCTGAGCATTTGAGAATCATATTCAAATGTGTCCTTTATGTTAAAGAACATTTTAGAATTCAGGTCCCCAAAGTGAGGATGTGAACTCTATGTAAACAGCCACTGGGCGGGCAGCAGGAGTCCTTTAAAAATGACCGCCCCCCCCCACAACACTTCTTAATGCAAACACAGTTTAGACCTTCAAAAATGTCCCCCCGCCCCCACCCGAGGGGCATGGCCAAGGCCCAGCCCCTCACTTCAGGAGGCTGAGAGTTCGCTCAGCGAGTGGAGGAGCAAACAGAAACGGAACACCTGTAAATAGATCCTGCATTTGGGAGACCATTAATTACAGGTGTGTAGTCGTGGCGCGAACCCAGGCTAAGGAGGGCCTACGGCACGTAGTCTCACCCTCCTTCCCGCTCCCAGACGGGCTGGCGATGTGGAATCGCGCAAAGACAGCCTGAAACGTCAAGCAGTCGAGTTAGACACCCCCGGACTGAGGCTGCCGGCCTTACGTGAGCCGAGTGGGTGGGCAAAAGCTCACGCTCGGCCGGGTCTGACGGGGCCCCGTGGCTGCGGGGAGGCCCCCTCCTCTGTGCACGGCGCTCGGCTGGCTCTGCGCCCCCTGCCCTTGGAGTCACCGCCGAAGTCACTGCAGCCTTCGGCAGAAGGCAGAGTGTCTCTGTCGTGCGGGCCGTCAGAAGTCCATTTTTGCAAAGCACCTACGGACTTTGGTGAGTGAGAACACTTGAGGCTGGAGGCACAGAGACAAGAGTTATCAACCTGGAGGGGGGAGGTAGGGCAGGGCAGTGGGCGAGTGACTCAGGTATGAGAGGGAGGGAGACACAGGTCCCTATGTTAGGGCCTCTCGGGGACACCCGCACTTAGCAATGTTTCCTCATCACCACCATCGTCGTCGTCACCAGCATCATCGTCTTCCTCACCACCATCATCATCCTCACTTGATTGTAACTTGGTGTCTTGGAGAGAGGGAACCTTTGGTTCTGCAGGAAGCCAGCAGATACATTTTACGATAATAGCATACAAATGAGAGCTTACTCACTTCTTAATTGGTGTGTACATATGCTTTTCTTTGAGTCCTCCTCACAGCCCAGCACATGGGACGTAGTTGTTTCATTCCAATTTTTCAGAGAAGGGAACAGACACTCAGAGAAGTTATTGACTTGCCCAGGGTCACACAGCTCATGCGTGACAGAAAGTGTCTTGGCACCTCGTCCGCCAGGCCCCTGAGAGCTGGGCCCGGCCCTGCTCCGGGCTGCGCCGTGGCTGCGGGGGCCTCCGCTTTCCTGAGTGGCCGGCTCTTGGCCTGCGCGCCTGCGAGGGCGTGACCCAGCCAGTCCCTCCAGAATTTCGAAAGTGTGTGTGGGCCGTTGTTATGGATACCGCGGCAAGGACGTTTACTGGGCGTCTGGACTTGTGAGACTGACCTCC